>WSTG01000675.1:0-14910 GCA_019616325.1 Ceratobasidium sp. 394
TTCTTGACACGACAAATTATTGAAACCTAATTGCCAGCCGTGACTTGAGGTAGTTCCTATTTGCGAGGTGTGGAAGCACACTTTATGGCGTTTATACCACTGATTATCTACATGTGAAACCCTGGATAGCTGCCCGTATCCTCATGGACAGAACGTTACCGTGACTGGTGGGTTGCGAGTTAAAATAAAACATTGGGTGAGAACATACTAGACTTACAATCTGCTTTCTTGGAAGCGGTACAGACCAAATTACTACTAACGGTATCATAAGGGAACGCATATGCATTGGGGCAACCGTTCTTGAAGTACGAGTAGTATTGCACTCCAGAGGCGGGGCAGGTCGCAGGAGTCACGTCTTGGCCTGTACAGCAGTTCTTCGAGTTTGATGGATTTCCGTCAAGATTCGCAGCGCAGGCAGACTGCAGGATGTTCGTGTAAGGAACTAGCTGGTACCAGTGAACGGGAACGTGCCTTGCAACCCAGAGTAGCCCCTGAAGAACCGAGCGGCTCTTTTAGTGGGGCAGGACAGTTCGGAAGGAGGTCAACCGCACAATCCGCTCGCGCGCATCCCTGGTTGTTCGTTATCTTGACGGGTATATTGAATCCATCTACTACAGAGACTGCATCGTAGGGTTAGTGCCAGAATCCCTTTTGGATTTTTTGCATCACTCACCGTCATAATAGTCCACCCCATTAGAGCCCAAAGACCACTCTGTCAGCGTGGTCGGTCCCGACGACACCCCAGTGCATTTTAAGCCTCCCTCACATCCACCCGTTGCGCAACTGCCCGAGCCACTGCTGCTGAAACTACATCTTGACCGAGCCTGAGAGTCGGTTCAACATACATCCCTCTAAATCGGCGAGACGAATCTCACCCAGATCCTCCCAGCCTTCCAGGTATCAGGTACACTAAACGAGCGACTTGACCCCGATACAGCTTCCCATCCAGTTTCTACAGCGGGTACGGCTGATCCAACGCTCAAGTCGGTCTAGGAATGCCACGTAATCAGATATAATTATTAGAACGATAGCATCTGGAGCGCGCATACATAGACAGCCGGCCAAATCGTATAGGAGCATTTATTAACCACGGTGAAGTTTCGGGCGAGCGCTGGAGTAGCGACGAACGCGAGGAGCGACAGGGTAGTGCTGACGGCGGACTTCATCGAAGATCAAGGCGAGCAGGAGTGTGGTGTTGATGATTAGGAGGATTTGTGAGGCCGATAAGTTTAATATTGGTGTGGACATTCGCGGCTAATACCCTTGATAGAGTGCGCTTTATGGGCTAGGCAAAGCTCAGCGAGCGGTGAAGTCGGTGATTGACGTGTGTGTGGACAGCCACGGAGATCGCTTAGACAGAGCGGATCTGGAGCGTGAGCGTGGAAGGCAGTTGGGTCATACGGCTAAACCGGGTACGGTTGGCATCAGTTCTTGGACCTGAGCTTGCTGAGCCGAGCTTCTCGGGTATCCATAGAATTTCGCTCATGGCCCAAAAGGTGTCGTAAAGCCGACAAACCAGAAGTTAAAAGCCCAAAAGCTGTGGGGCAATGGCCGAACGATAAAATGCGAAGGCATTGATTGATGCAACCGGTGGGCCACAACAGCAAGGTCAACCCAAAGCTAGCAAGAGGTAACCGTTTAAGGATAGAAAATCGAGATGTCTATAGTAGCAAATGTTAGTGGGGATTCCCGGAAATAGTAATCCAACGGGACTCACCATCCGCCTTTCTTGGAGCTGCGCAAGCCCATAGAGTAACTCCACCCGACTCATTGTAGGCATAGACGTACGAACGAGGGGACTTGTCTTCATCATACGAATAGTTTACCACACCAGATGCCGGGCCCGTCACGGGTATGCTGTGAGAATCGAAGCAACAGTTGGCCGAATCCGCCTGGTTCTCATCGAGGGTTGCGACACAGGCAGAGTAGAGCACCGATAAACATTCACACCGCGTCTGATCGAACAGCCTAGCAACCTCGCATCTTGAACCCAGTTGAATCGGACGGGCCTTGAGCAGGGCGCGAGAGTCTAAGCCGAGATCAACGGCACACTCGGAAACCTTGCACCCAACTTTATTGCTGATCCGCATGGGTAAGTTGCATCGTCGACCAGATTCACTTCGGAGCAATTAGTTGGGGGTTGCTCGACGACATATCCGTTGTCAAACTCACCACCATACTATCTAGACGTCTACATTGGTAATGCCAAGAGTCCGTCTTGCAACACTCGGAGAAGGCATACCGGCGTGAGGGTCGCGTTGAAGGCCACCATTACGGCCGCCAGCGGTGCAAGAGTTCGAACCGGGGTTAGTGAAAAAGCCGCATTTACAGTGGCCCTGAACGGCAGATGCAATGGCGTCATTTCCACCGATCAGGTGAGCTCCCAAATGCAGCATGCGTTCCGGTTGTCTCGCACGGTAAATCTGCGCTTCGTGTAAGCTCCTGCTTTCCAAACTAGTTTCGATCGCGGGAATAGCGGAGCCGAGGCCCAAGTTGACCCTGAGATCTATCCTCGATTAATTGCCGAAGTCTCAAGCGGAGCAAAGCGTAACTTACGAATATGGTGGGTCGAACGATAAGGGGCAAACGTGGCAGACCGTACAGCTGCAGCCAAGAGCGGGCGAAGCGAAAGTGAGGAGGATAGCAAGCTTCATTGTGCAGTATATGAATCGCAGGGTTATAGAAGTGTTAAGAGTCGTTGATGCTGTGGTCTCTTCATCGTAAACCTCCGGTTCCTGCCTCCATCCGCACAACTGTCAGACTCACTTACAGCAGAGTCTGGGGTTACATCGGCGGTCCAAAACGAGAGACAGATTCCGCCGAGCAACATCCTTTCTGCAGCCTGAGCAGGTGAATTAATTAAGAATCCGCAGCAGCGATCAGATCGTTTGGGCTTCCCGACAATTCGACGCAATACCAAGACACGCTTGGGTGATTACCCGACGAACGCCTGATAGGCGCACTGGGAGGGCAGCTCCGGTGAGAAGAAGCAGGGTTTACTGGGCATGGGCCGTAAATGAGCCAGTAACGAATTCAAGGTAGTGGGGGACACGGGTGAGCGCTGCATCACGTGCGTATTTCATAAAATGGTCACATCACGTGGGTGTTGGCCTAAGGCGCCTCGCGCTTCAGGCTGTTTATTTTTGTCGCTAGCGTCGGTGAGCTGACTGGCCACGGGACACTCGCGTCGGCACACCGACTATAAATAACCGCCGTTCTTAAACAGAGCCGGGCTTAGTCACAGCCTACCTTCCGCGTCTACTGAACTAACGTCACTGCGGAAAGTGTCGGGACAGCTGGCCGACGTTCTCCCCTAGGTGAGTTCAGCTAGATCCGCTTGGATCAAGGTCTGGAGTGACGAGAAAAAAGTCCGCCGAGGACCTACAGCTGTGACGCTGTACGATAGCTGGGGAATGCCTAGGTTGACAAATAGGAGCGAAGAGATATTCGGAATTCCTCCGACAGCCAGGAACTATACAAAGGTAAGCACGGAACTTCGAAAACTTAACTCTCGCGAGCTTAACCCGCCAAATCAGCTGCGACCTCGAGGTAGACCTCACACCTGACTCTACCCAGGCCTCTCGGTGCTATTCAAGGCTACCAGCGACAGCCGTACGCACATGCGCTCAATTCTCGGTCGGAGAAACTACCGCGTGCTAAATTTAGGGCTGTCATATGAGCTAGTTGGGGCAGGTCTTCTTGACCGATTGATGTCTATGAACTACGGTAATTTGTCTACTGCCTTCTGTCGCCCCCGACCAGGTATCTGACGGCAAATTTGCGGAAATCTGTATATCCAGTTGCGCCAAATTTAGGTTCACCGCCGTTGGTCGCTTTGGTGGGAGGTTATCCCCATGGGGATAATGTTCCACTCAAGCGCAGAGTGCTGGCTTGGCGAAAACTATAAGGATCGACGTTTGCCTGGAGTATCCGGCACCTGTGTACTTAGGCTTGCTCTCCCACCTCTACCTACACTCAGAAACGCGTTACAATGGTCTCTACTCGTGGACAGCTCGCCGCACTCGCGGCCGTCGTCGCTCTCGTGCCTCAGGCTGTGCTGGGGGTTGCAATCTACGGACAGTGCGGTGGAATCGGCTACACCGTGAGTCATTTAATACCGTTAGAAATATAGGCAGCCATACCGATACGATCAATGGTGCCAAAGGGCTCTACGGTGTGCGACTCCCCCACTGTTTGCACGGTCATCAACTCGTACTATTACCAGTGCTTGCCAGCAGGCTCCGGCTCTACCACTGCGTGAGTTTTATGCACTCGTTTGTCAGGCATATATTGATACTGTTTGCGCGACCGGGCTCGTTAGTCCAGGAGGCGGATCTACTCCTACCACTACCACTACCGCGTAAGTCCCATTCTTCCAGTAACCTAGGCGTACAATTGGTACCAATATTGATGTTGATTATAGTACTGGAAGCACCCCCACCGGCGGACTTGACGCTCGCATGAAAGCCAAGGGCAAGAAGTATTTCGGTACCTGCAGCGATCAGACCCTCCTCAACAACGCACAGAACGCAGCTATTATCAAGTCCGACTTTGGAGCCCTGACTCCTGAGAACAGCGCCAGTACGTCTCTTTACTTTACTTTGAAGCCGAAGCGGATACTAAAGTACTTGCGCTGCAGAGTGGGACACAATCGAGGCGACTCAGAACAACTTCAACTATGCGCCGTTCGATTTCCTCGTCAACTTTGCTCAGACCAACGGAAAGCTCGTCCGTGGGCACACCTTTGTCTGGCACTCGCAGCTACCTAGCTGGGTTTCCAGCATCAGCAGCCCCAGCACTCTGACTAGCGTGCTTACGAACCATATCAACAGCATCGCCAAGCGCTACGCTGGCAAGATCTACGCGTGGGACGTCTGCAACGAGTAAGTAGCCTCAAGTATGTTGCCTACTGCATATACTTACGAACTCTTGCTTAGAATTTTCAACGACGACGGGACCTACCGCTCTTCCGTCTGGTACAACGTGTTGGGGACGGGTATGTGTGATTATGACCTGGCTCATCAGCCACTTGCTGATTTGAGATCCTAGGCTTTGTCGCCACCGCTTTCAAGCTCGCTCACGCTGCGGATTCTGGCGCCAAACTCTACATCAACGACTACAATCTCGATAACATGAGCTGGGCAGCTCCCAAGGTCAACGCCATTGCCAACTTGGTCAAGTCGCAAATCGCTGCCGGGACTCCGATCCACGGTATTGGCACCCAGACCCACTTGAGCGTAGGTTTCACTCCCAGGCTGCCCTTGCCCCCAGATCTGACTGATTGATCTAGGGAGGAGATACCGGCGGACTCTCGGCTGCTTGGACCACCCTCGCCGGCAGCGGTGTCGGTGAAATAGCGGTCACTGAGCTCGACATTCAGGGAGCTTCTGCCTCCGATTACACGGCTGTCGTCAAAGCGTGCCTCGCTCAAGCCAAATGCATCGGTATCACCGTGTGGGGTGTTTCCGACAAGGATTCGTGGCGCTCGTCCAGCACTCCCCTCCTGTTCGACTCGAACTACCAGAAGAAGGCTGCCTACACTGCCGTCCTGTCTGCTCTGGCTTAAATGGAGCGCGCGCTCTTGTGGAACTGCTGGATCTGTATTAACTTGTTTGGAGAATATACATGACTGCCGCAAAGTTTCGGTAGCTTTTCTTATTCTAGAATGCGTACGGTTATGAAGTCCAGCATTTTGACACTAACTGGAAGTACAATTCTCCAGTACAATAAAATGAAAACGGGCTGACAGTGTTCATCATAATCTATTGGGGTACCACATCGGTTGAAACTCGTGGGCAGAACGTCAAGGTATCTATTAGTTTCACCAAGAGTGAGCATGGTTTATCCAGTTACGGTATAGAAATACTTACAATCAGCCATTTTCGAAGCGTCGCAGGTCCAGAGAGCAGTCCGCTTGATTCATCATATGCATACACGTACGAACGAGGGCAGGAATCTTTGAAGTACGAGTAATACTGCATGCCAGAGGGAGGGCGTGCTATGAGAACCGGAGCAACAGTTCCCATAATTGGATCGATTACCGTCAAGCTTAGCGCTACAACAGACTATCGAGATGCTCTAAGCGTGGCGATTTCAGTAACGGCAAACAAATTAGATACCTTGCAGCCGAGGGGTATTCCAGATGAGTCGGTCGGGCCTATGAGGAGCGCTGACTGTGCATTCCGCAACCTCGCATCCTACATTCTTTGTTGAAAGACAAGACGAGAGCAAAACGTATTCGAGGAGACTCGTTACTTAATTGCATAAACGAGACAATGAAACGAGTGAGAAAAAGGAGCGCATACACAATAAACAGTGCATAAAGGTGTCGCTACCACTCGGCGCTTGCACCAACAACATTGTTTGAGATACGCATTGGGAGGTTGTACCCGTCGACCAGGCTCACTATGAAAATACATTACGCTTCGATATTACGGTACCGGTGTGGTTATGTTTATTTGCAGCCTTGCCATCGTACCAGTACAGACCATTCGCAGCGCTCAAAGTCCACTCAGCGACACTAGCCGGAGGTACTCCGGTACCACTATGGCAGTTAAACTCGAGACCACCATTGCAGCCATCAGTTTTGCATGAATTAGGCCCCGGGCTTGTAGAGAGATCCCAGTTGCAGCGTCCCTAGCGCTGTTATGTGATTGCGGTGGCATACGCTATGCAAACACATAAACTCACCCAGCTTCGGCCAGCCTTCCAATTGTCGGATACAACAAATGTAGGGCTGCAGTATGCGTTGACCTATCCCAAATTTCAACTTTGTTAGCTGATCGGTGGTCTAATTGACTCAGGTACTGCCAAAAATATAACTGAAACCTCCTTTAGATTTCGCACCGAAACAAGATTGTCCTGATTTTCCTGGATATCACGGAGCCTCCCGATTTCAATTTCGAGCTTATAAGAAAAATGTTACTGATCCACTCCACAGATACAGGGTATACACCGAGTCAATTCAACCCCCTGTAAACGGCGGGGAAGCATCACAATGAAACTAGTGGGAGAAGACCTTCTGGCGTAACTAAAATGACCTAATTAAACAGTTTGGACCAGTAGCATTGGGCGGATAATGCATTCACTAACCCGATCTCGTACCTCCACTGCAGTCGGGCGCGCCGCTGGATCCCGGTCCCAGCATTGAGTAAGCAAAGACCACAGCTGGTCTCCTTGCCTGCTCGAGCTTGGAATAGCATCCTTGGGTCGTGGGGGGCACTTGTTGTTGAAAATTGCTGCCATGACCTGCTGTTCATTCTTGCCTTCAAATGGTACAGATCCTGTGATGATCTCCTATTTCGTCTCGTCAGGGAGGAACTACCCGTATGATATCCTGGATGATCCGCGTACCAATATGGTCTAACAGTGGAGAACATGTGAGCGAGTCACTGGTATCTCCGCGGTATCGGCTACGTACCATTCCTAACGCATAGACGTCTGCTTCAAAAGTGTATCTCCCACCATCTCCGAGCAGCTCTGGAGCCTAACGACCTGCCTGGTAAGTGACGCAGAATGCTCTGACGGAAAGTATACTTGCCGACCACCGTATTGATATCTTCCTTGTAGTCTGATTGGTCGCAAAACGGAGGCTGTAGTCTTCAAGAGCCGCATTACCAAAATCAGTCAGTTTCAGCGTGTGATCGTGCGACACCAGTACGTTCATCTAATCCAAGCGGGTACGATATCCTTATAATAACCTGACATGATCCAGTAGTTAGCGTACTCACTCCTTTGATATCGCCATGTATCTAGATATAGTAATGTGATGATTAAACAGCGGCGTATCCGTGAGAAGATAAAGACTTACAATCCCCTTTGCGTGCAGATAGACAAGTCCATCCGCGACTTGGGCACACTGTTCCCTTTATATTAGGCTTATGGTTGATAGTAACGGACTGCGCACCTACCATGGAACATCGGTCCACCGCGTTCTCTTTGCCCAAGAACTTCCGCACATCCCCGTTAACCATCCACGGTGATACCATGGCGATTTGTCCACGAACTTCTGCAACCCCTAAAAGTTTCTGAACATTAGGGTGGTCGCATTTGGACCACACATACAGTTCTTTTGCAGCGTGCTGCATGCGAAATCAGTACTGTAGCGCGTATTTTAATGGCATGGAGCTCGCCTTCACTAGTTTATCGCTACCCGGTACACCCACTAGCATCCTGAGCGTCTTGACCGCAACTTCAGCGCCATCTTTTAAAGTCCCTCGATATACATCTCCGAGGCCACCGGAAAACCAAGGAGACTCGGTTAAAGGCTGAAGATTGGATGCCATATCCGAGCAGCCATGGGCAACCAAGTGCTTTAGGATCTCGACTGTGGACTATGTTTCTGAAAAATTAACCACTTATCATTGACCATATGATTCACCAACTAACCATCGAATCACTGATCGTTTGCAGTGGAGTGTCAAGGGGTGCCCCGTCGAGAGATGCTTGGTTGTTCAGGCCATCTCGGGTTAGCATGACCGCCTGATTGTGGTATTCGATAGAACGCTCGATATCAGTGGGGGTATTCATGTGATCAAAGCGGTTTTGAAATGCATCGCCCAGACGCTTCAATCGTTCGGGTAAATCTGGGTGCATTCTTGGTGTGACTAATACTGCACGATTGTAGAGTTCGATCGCTCTGTTGATATCCTCGACTGTACCACATCGGTTATATCGCCGCATGTGTAGGGCTGCCAATCCATCCAGATGTGCCGCCTGGTGCGGTGGATTATCGGGGAGGGCAAGATCGACGGCTTGGCTACAGTAATCAATGGCCGTATCGAGATCTTCAAGATTTCCAGACTGCTCAAAGCGGCGGGAATAATCATCATATAATGCGCTGAGTTGCCCGAGCCTTTCCTCAGTCCCTTCCCCAGAAATAGTGTGGGCGTGATCTGGCAGAGTAGGTTGGTCATTCATGACAGTGAGAGTTTGTCGGCTCAAGAGGCCCTGATAACGCGACTAGTTATTCTGGGGTGGTGAGCTCAAAAACTAGCCGTGCGAGTCCGGGGTGGTGACAAGAGGTTGGTGGCAGGAGTAGTAAGCGCCTCAATCAGTTACATTACCAGTATTTGATATTGCTGGATCCACTAATTTAGCCGTACTGGCCTCAATTTGCTCTTTCTGAGCGGCAAAGGGAACGGTATCATTGCCAGTATACGATCCATTGGAATACCAACATCACAGCCCAATGTGCACAAAGGGCAGCCACCTCCCAAATTCCATTTCTCCAATCGCTAAACGTAAGGATTCAACCGCTAAGTGTAATGCTTTGGCAGTTTTGTTGGCTTCCGGCCGCCCTGCTGCCAACAGGTGCGCGTACACCTTGTCTGCAACGATAGGCGCGTCTTGGTCTGTAATTGACCACATCGAGGCTATGATCGTTGAATAACCAGCCACGAGCATCCCTGACGCTAGGTGGATGGACTCTTCGGGTAGCTCTTCGTTGCCTTCAGCAGTGCTGCATGCAGATAAAAATGCCAACCCTTTACGCCCCAGCGACTGCTTGGTAACGGCGATTATATCCAGACGACCATCGTGCAGGATAAAACCACTAGTCATTGGCCGTACGGGATTCTGCTGAGCATGGCAAGAAATATGGACCCAACTGTGCTTTTCCATGCCCTGCAACACGGCGTCGCAGGTAGCCATTTCACCCTCGAGCCGTGTTACAGGACAGCCGCGGGTATATTGCTCGACATTGTCAAGTTCTTGGACTACTCCCGGAAGGCCTTCCATTCCAGCGGTTTGGGCTTGTCCGACCAGTAACATTCCTCGAAACTCTCCCGAGCTCGAAGGGGTAAGTAAGGCAGCTAGGTTGGGTGTGTAGGAAGACGTAACGTAATTGTACGTCCTAGCATGCGCGTCATCGTAATCTCCGGCCCCATGAAGCGGAATAAATGCGAGGGGTCCGGTTGCACGCCATGTAACGTGCGGTAACTCGCCTGACGGGTGTGCCTCCTTCAATGAAGCGTTAGCTGTGGCAAAATGCACATTAGAATAGCTTACAAGGTATCCTAAACGCTCAAGCACGGGTTCAACTACGTTTCGCCATATCAAACGCAGGCTGCCACTCAGAGTCTCGGCAGGTCGCTGTGACACCGTTCGCAGATAGGCTACTGCCCGAGTTTGCCAAGAAAATACTGTCCTCCTAATCTGAGCGTTTACATCCTGTGCCATTGTACGAGAAAACGACTTGAGCGGCAGGTGAGACACGGTTTGGGCACCCGGTGGTATGATTAACGCATCGCAACGGCTCGAGTGTACATTGATTACCACGACAGCTCCAGAGTGTGCCGCATACACCAGCTCTGCGGCCTGCTTCGGACGTAGGAAGTTCTCAAACCCGGGAGTAGAGCGAGCGGAGGCTACAAGTTGATCCCACTCCTCTGCTAAGCGATGATGCCTTTGAGATGCCTGTTCCAGCTCGTGGGAGAATTCGGACGACGAAGGGTAAGTTCCATCTAGGAGTTGTGCGACGTGTGCTAGTCTAGATGCAAGTTCAGGATATACCGCTCGGAGATCATCGAGAGGCGTGCGTAGTTGAAGCACCTGACCCCAAAGGATCGAAGTTCCCTCTTCGAGCCATTCCAAAGCAAGGTCGTAGTGCCCGGTGTCGATCGCGGCCGCGGCAGCCTCGGTGGCAATATCGCCACAAAGGTGCACATCTTCCTGCCGTTGGTCCAGAGCAACCCCTAGCCATACTATGCGAGGAAGAAGGTTCATCGCTTCGCGGTAGGCATCCAGGGGTGAAGCCGCGGGAACATGGGAGCATAGCTTGGCCCACAAGCGAGCACACGCGAACCTCCGTGACGGACTGCTCGTTGGTGAGATTGCGGCGGCCTTGGCGGCTTCGAGAGCGCGCTCAATATCTGGCGGCTCTCCGAGACGCTCAAATCGACAGGCTAGTGCGCAACTGAAGTTGTTCAAGCGGCGAGCCTTGTCTGGATGGTCATCAGGCGTGAGCATAGTTGATTGTTCGTGGAACTTGATGGCCATATCAACGTCGTGAAGGTCCCCCGAGCGTTCAAATCGTTGTCGATATGCAAGTCCTAGATTATCTAGACGTCGTGGCTTGTCCGCGTGGGTGTCAGGAGTGAGGGCTACGACTTCTTCGTGACTAGCAATGGACTTGTTGATATCTTCCATCCGGTAAGTCAGGTGCTCAAACATCTGTCTAAGGGAGCTCCCCAAGCTATCTAGCCTCCTAGCTTTGTCGGCATGCTCGCATGGTGTGAGCACTACGGCCTGTGAATGACATTCGACCGCCCGATTTAAATCTTCCCGCCCGCCAGAATGCCCAAACCGTTGCACACGAGAGTTTCCCAAACTTTCTAATCGTCTTGGTTTCGCCGCATGGTCATCAGGAGTACGGAGGACAGCGGTTTCGTGACACTCGATAGCATGATCAATATCTTCAGGCCTCTGTAGGTGCTGGAATCGTTGCATGTACGAGTTTCCGAGGTTATCTCGACACTTGAGTGAGTCTTCACAGGAGTCCGGTAAAAGGGAGCTGGCTTCGCTGAGGTATGTGATGGAATTGTCGATATCAAGGAGAACTCCAAGGCGCTCGAACCGCCTCCGGAACGAGTTTCCTAGGTTGTGGAGATGTATTGGCCGATCGGGATGCCCGATAGGTGTCAGGGACAGAGATTGCGCCTGATACAGAATGGCGCGCTGGAGGTCACCAAGCTCGCCCATGACCTCGAACCGAGAAAGGTGAGAGTTGCCTAGGCTACTCAGCCAGCTAGTTCTGCTATCGTATTCGCTCTTTGCAAGTAACGTAGCCTGAGTCTGGCAAGTAGTAGCTCGGTCAAAGTCCTCGTGATCCTTAGAAAACTCGAAGCGCTTGTAAAGAAGTGTGCTCATCAGCTTGAGCCTCTGAGGCTTGTCCGGTTGGTCGTCCGGGGTAGAAGCTAGGGCAAACTCCATGTTTTTGATTGCATGTTCGAGAGCTTGAAAGTCGTCCAGATGATTGAACCTTTGGAGGTACGCATCACTCAGAGTTTGAAGCCGCCCCGGCCGATCCGGATTGTCAAGAACAGCTGGGACCGCGCGATCAAGGAACGAGATCGCCTCATCGAGATTCGAAAGCTCCTTCAATCGGTGGTATCGATGAAATAAAAACTTGCCCAGGTTGTATAAATGTCTAGGCAAATCGGCGTGGCCATCTGGGGCCAGCTGTAGAGCACGTCGCTGGAAAGCAATGGCCTTGTCGATATCCGCGACTTGGCTTCGTTCACGGGCGATACAAAAACGATGAAAGAGAGAAACGGCGAGACTCTCGAGTCGCAATCGCTTGCGAGTGTCTCCTTCGGGTGTAAAATTGACAGCCTCGGAGAGGTAGTAAATCGCCTCTACGATATCGCCACGCTTGCCAAGCCGCTCGAATCGCCGTTGAAAGGATATGCCTAGACTCGCAAGCCAGTTGGTTCGACCAGGTGTGCCGATGGGGTACTTTGATAGGTTCTGTCTTTGAAGGTCGATTGCGCGATTGATGTCGGAGCAGTCTGGTGGGGGGTTGTCTGGGCGCTGTGGGTGGAGAGGAGTATTCGTACTCTAGAGGGTAGATTTAATTCCTTAACTTTCCGGTCCAAATAAACTCCCATACCTTGGCCGGTGGCCCATTTCCGGTGGGCCGTAGTTCAAAATGAGTTGGACGACGAGCGCTAGCTGTTGCACCACGCGATTGTGCAGTACTCTCAGTCGGATCAAGTGGCTCGAGGACACCCCAGATAGCATTCATACTATTTGACATGGATCCCCCTAGGAACGTGAGCGAAGCCTGGGCAGCTAACCGAGTGTGACCGCAGGTGGTGGTGGATCAGCGTGAAAGGAGAGCGGATCACGTAAGCATGACTAACCTAGACAACCATCAGGGTGACTCACACCGCTTTGGCGGGTGCTTTACGGCACTTTTGAGTTCGTTTAGGGACCCGGAAGTTTCTACAGGTAAAGCGCAGTAGAAAAAATCATGGAAAGCCCACAAACCTTTGCCCGTTGCCGCTTTCACTGCATTTTGCTGGCACTTTGGGACACAGAGCCGCCCCAAATGTTAGGGAGCCGGGGCAAAATACGGTGAAAAGTATTGCGAAATGGAGAATGAACAGAAGGACATAAGCTTTACCTGTGCATTTCGTAAAAATTTCTCCTTCGAGCATTTCTCCCCTCGAGACCTATATTGCAACCGTCACATGCTCAACTCGACGACATAAATGAATTCATCGCTAGCGACCACGTTCCTGGTTTGAATCAAAGTGTTCTCCACATTAGCGCTCGGCAGGTCGTACTTCCTGGCATCTTCATATACAACGTTGCCAAGAACCACGCATACATGCATAGCCCCGGCCACCTTTCCGTACCCGAGACCGCCGCGGCCACATACGGTTCACACACCTCACCGCCAACTGCGCGCATACACGCAGCCCACAGACCCGAGCGCAGTCCGGGCGCAACGACGAGCTCGACCGAGTCCGAGCATCGATTATGCGATCGTAATCGGGCGGGCTGTGTTTGCTGCGATGACGCGTGGTCGGAGCGGCGACTGCATCGCCACGGCGCTCCATCGTGCTGCGATCAAATTCGCTTGTGGGAGGATAAAAAGGCCGCGCCTGGCGCTCTCACCCTCACAACCACTCTCTACTCGATCTTTAGACTCGCACATGATGGGATTCAAGAACGGAATTGTCGTCGCTGCTGTTGTAGCTGGTGTCTCTGCGCAGGGCTGGATGCAGGGCCAGTGAGTAGCGTACTTGTAATTTGGAGCTTTTGCTGACGTCATGGGCAGAGGGAGCTTGAGCTCGTCGTGCCAGACGGCTTTGGCTGGTGCACTGACTGGACCGGCGGGACAGTGTCTGGGCGTGCCCGGGTTGGCGAATATCGCGGCGACCAAGGGCGACGAGAGCCTGATCCCCCCGATCGATTCGTGGCTGAACACGGTGGGTCCACGTGGCTCGATCGATCCGTTCGTGGCTAATGACGTTGATTTGTCCAGACTTGCGCTCAACCGGCGTGCACAAACGCCACGATCGACGCTGTCGTTGGGAATGTCACGTCTGGCTGCCGGTCCGATTTAAACCAGTGGCATGTTACCGATGAGGATATCGAAACCGTGTCTGGGTATATCAAGGAGTTTTATCCTCCGGCCCGAGAGGTTGCGTGTCTCAAAGAGTATGGCATTTCTCCCAAGTTTTAACCACACACTGACTCTTACCTCCCTAGCTCCAACGCTTCGAATCAGTTCTGCATTACCGAGAGCTTAAAGAAGTTTGAGAACTCTACGGGCATGTCATTGACTCCCAACAACCTCTGGAACCTCTCTCCGTCGCTCTACAGCACGAATTCTACCCTTACAAAGGAACTTACCTGCACGGATTGCACCAAAGCGGCGTGGAACATCATCAAGCCTTATTTGGGAAGCGACGCTCAAGCCGAAGTCGCCTCCCAGCTCGATCAAATCTGTGGCGCCGGGTTCTCGAGTGCGTTTTTATTTCGTCTAGAGTATGATGATATACTGATTCTGGTATGCAGACTCTCCTGCCCCTCCTAGCGTCCAGAGGACCGCGAACAGCGCTGTGCAAGCCGCGAACAATAATTCTCAAAACGGAGCCGTCTCGACATCTGCATTTAGCTCTATGATTGCTGCCGTACTCGGTGTGGCCGGTGTCTTCGCTCTTGTCCTATAATTTGTCTCTTAGAGTGACAAGTTTCGTGGTACTCGGACTATTTGTTAGCCTTACCGCATCATGTTATTAATTCATATAGATATTCCAGGATACCTCCAAGTAATCTTATGATTGGATTGGAGTGAGTTCTAAACCAGGAGAATAGCCGAGCGGTCTTAGCACTCAGCCCGTGTCCACGCTCTGGACCACTTATCTAATGGGCTGCGGACCACCGGGCTGATGCAGT
>WSTG01000677.1:0-14886 GCA_019616325.1 Ceratobasidium sp. 394
CCGTTGTAGGCTTGGTGTGGTGGTGGTCATTCGCAGGTTGTGCGTCAAAGATTAGGTAAGGTGAGCTCAACAAAAAAATATGACCAATTGCATTGACAGAATCGTTACAGCACGAGGGCGCATATAAAACTAGTATTCCACCTTCGGACACTTTTTGTCGTAGAGTCGCGAACGAAACTCATGTACATGCCAGCATAGGGTAAAAAGATACACACAAGAACACACGGCCGCATCCTAAATACTCTTCTGCCGACGGGACTTGTTTGCGCGCAGCGATTGTGAGTGGATCCAATTCAGTGGTTTGTTTCCTTCCATAGGCCACAGGACATATCCGTCTATCACCGGGTGGGGGTGTCCTCCCATGCATGAGAGCCACCGTCGTTGAGGGATGTCGACGAGCACCCAGTAGTCCCAGCCCACAGGTTCGCCCGGAGGCGTAGGCGAGAAGTGGATATCGCCAACCTCGCGATTCTTCAGCGGCTGCCGGTCTATACCGTCCCTAGCGAAGGACCATTTTCCAGGGGCTATGGGGTCCTGGCCATTGCGCCGTTTTTGGAATGACAGTCTTCCTTGACTCTCTCCTCTATGATAACGTGCAATGTTGTGAGCCACCTATGCATAGTCACCGTGATCATACTTACGTCCACTCCTTGTCCGCCGACTGTTCAAAGCTCGTGCCAGGCCTACGGTCAATCTTTAGTGTCTTTCGTCTAAAGTTAATCCATCTCGCACTTACTTTTGCGCCTTTGGTCCCTTCTTCGCTATCTTGGTCCCGGTACGTGCATATCTCTCGGCCTTGGTCTCCAGATCCAGGTACAACGCGGCGCGCATTCGACCATCGTCACTCAGCTCGCTCTCCACCTCGCTAGCCTCTTCGCCCTCGTAGACAGTTTGGACCTGGCTCTTCTCAGTCCTGTCCTGCCCTCCGTCCTCTTCCTCTCCGTCCTCCTCCCCTGCCTCCACTTCCTCCTCCTCCCCTGCCTCCACTTCCTCCTCCTCCTCCTCCTCCTCATTGCCATCGCCGTCATCGTTGTCGTCTCCCTCTTCTCCCTCTTCTCCGTCCTCTTCCTCCTCTTCCTCCTCTTCCTCCTCTTCCTCCTCGCCTATATCCTCCTTGCCTTCCTTCTCTTCCTTCATCATGTCCACCTTCTCTTCCCGAGCTTTCGTCGACTGGGGTAAGGTCGCGGGCAACTTAGGTCCTACACGGAGCGGTTCTACTGCTTGTGTTTGTCGTCGAACTACTTGAGATTGCTTCGCTCAAGGCGGATGTGATTGAGGTTTCGGTTGCGACGGGTTTGGCTTTGGCGGTTTGCCGGTGCGAACAGGGGAAGGCGCGGGAGTGGGGAGGTGTGTAGACGCAGCGTTGGAAGATAAAGTTTCTGCATCTGTTAGGGTCGGAGAACTATAAAACGATTCAAGACTCGTGATCCAAAAAAAATAGAATAAATGGTAGAATAATTACTCAGGAACAAAGAGTGGTCGCTGAGAACCAGTCCCAGTACTAATACTTATGGTACTTGCTACCTCGGAGCTAACGAATTAGAAGCTAAGTCAGAGCAGAAGGCAGATATTCAAGTCCACTCACAGTGCACGCTTCCCTGTCGAAGGAGAGTGTTGTTTTTCAACCCAGCTACGTACCGACGGGGATGTTTTCCTAGAATCAGGATCCACAATTGATATCGTTAACCCAGACTATAAAGTTAACTCACCCGCGCTGAGGGCACCGATGAAGCGCTCCTCGATCGCTGCGAATATTGTTAGCCATGAGCTTGTCCGGCGAGGCCGCATACTCACGTGCGATTAGATCGAACTGAGCCGGAATAGTTGGACTGGTGTGAGGTCGACCAATCGAACAAGGTGTCGATCCCAAACGGTGGGGGCAAGCTACTTGGGATGGCATACCGGCCCTTGGGTAGAGGGGAAGGGCGGCTTGAGTGGCATTTCACGGTTCGCTCAGCGGGCATTGTGAAAAATAGGATAAGCGGAGAATTAAGAGTAAGGAACGAAGGCGATTGGGACTAGGTTGAAAAAACAAAGGTAACTACTTTTACGACTTAAGCTTGTGGACGACCGGCGTCGGTGGATGTAGGGTAGACGTTATGGAGGCTGGTATTTAACCACTGAGCCCATCACAGAACAAGCCTCCTCGGCGTTACTGCGTTTCCTAATCGGGAGCGCCTTTGTCCCTTTACGCGTTGGGGAAAATCGACAGAGCGTAAACCTGGCGAAATCCATCTCTCATTACCTCGATCATGTCGTGGCTTAATTCTTCCACTCAGAAACGAATCATGTCCTACTATGTTAGCAACGATAACCCTCTGGGAGGATTTGCTAGGACGGGTAGCGAGGACATTGACGAAAATCAGGTTCCCGAGGAACCGAACATCGAAATACTATCCCCACAGGACGCTACGTCTCGTCTTGAGCTTCAGACTTTGGAGGAACAGTTTTCCGAATACTCGCAGTCCCCCTTTAACATTGCTGAACTTCAGTTTAATTCAGCGGATTGCCCAAGTGGCTTGCTTGTCGATAATGGCGGCCCGCTCGAGCTGGACGCGTTATTAGGTCTGCTCCCACAAGCTCTTCCTGCTACCAAAGAATTCAATTACCGTGCTCGAGGCTATATAAGTCTTATTTCTAGTCTGCAACGCCTCGAATGCTCCTCCGATAAGCTTGCGTCCGATTGTTCAGAGCTCTTAGCAGTTATCTCAGTGGAACTAGACCGACTGCTGGTGGAAGTTACAGAAGAGCTGCGGCTCCAGGCTACAATGGGTACGCATTGCGATGGGGCAAGACGCATACACCTTAGTGAGTACCCACAACTATAACGCGCTTTGAAGACAAATGCGCCTAACATGAGATTGTGCGCAGCTTCTCAAAATAAAGGGCGACATCTATCCCCTATAGTATCAGCTATTATTGTCCTTATTGCCGTGATCCATTGCATGATGGGGGTTGCGCGTGATCACTGCAACCTAATCCTTCGGTGTCTACGGTGCATCTTACAACTAGCAGCTAATATGCAAAATGCACGATCTGGAATCATTCAAAACCATATCAACTCCGTCCCGATTTCTCTTCCGACTGCTCTTCACTATCTGGGGCTTCAAGACCATCTTGACATATATGCGGTCTGCCCGTCTTGCGACTCGTTGTACAAGCTTGACGACAGAGTTCCTCCTCCCAATGAATGCTCTAGCCTTAACATGGAAGGCCAGAAGTGCAATGCGCTGCTTTTTACCGAACAACACCGGGGCAATCAAACTTGGCAGAAACCAATTCGTCGTTTCACCCACCAACCACTAGAGTCTTGGCTCTCTAGATTTCTGAATCACCCTGGTATTGAAGATATGCTTGAATCCGCGGTCCCCTCAATCGAATCACTTTGCACGGATGTCTGGGGTGCTTCCTACCTTTCGGATTTCCCGGGCAATGGCAAAACTAATTTCTTTGAGCACTCGGCTGGAGAACTTCGCTTGGCTTTCCTATTATATTATGACCACTTCAACCTGTTCATGCTAAAGATATCTGGGAAGAAGCGAAGCAGTGGGCTGGTCATGATGGTGTGCCTTAATCTCCCACCCGAGATACGGTATGACCTTAAAAACATCTACGTCTTGGCCATGCTGCCTGGTCCCAAGGAGCCTGGACTGGAGAACATCAACAAGTTCATGCACCCTATCGTCAACAACCTCTGTGAGCATTACAACTCCGGCGTGTACATTTCCAGGACCCACAAGTACCCACGAGGGTGCAAGGTTCAAAGCGCTGTGCCAGTCTCTAGTATGGATATTATGGCATCCCGACCTTTTGCTGGGATTGGAGGGCCGTCCCATAGTATCTTTTGCTCGTTCTGTGACGCCCCGCTGTCCGAAATCGATAATTTCAATTTGGCTTGCTTCAATGAGCGATCTGTGGACGATTACTTGATTGGCCTCAATCACTGGGACGAGGCTAAAAACCCGGCTGAGCGTGAGCTCGTGTGGAAAGATCATGCGGTTCGACGTAGCAAATGGTCTCGCTTTCCGTGGTGGAACCCGTTCACCAGCACAATTATCGCTCCTATGCACTGGACCAAGAATGTGCTCGAGAAGCAGATCCGTGAAAACATGGGGTGCAGCACTGTCCTCCATGCTAATAGAGGCGACATGGATGCACCTCCTTTATCACGACCACTTACAACTGTGGAGGTGGATTGGGGATATAAGGTGTTGCTATACTCAAGCGCAGACGATTTTGAAAAATCTGGCTTGCCAGAACCATTACTTCGGTTTATCTGCAGGGACAGAGGCATTTTCGAGGCAGGACTGCCATCCAAACGGCTGGTCAAAGAACTCAACGCATGGGCACGTAGATTAGTATTAGTACCTATCTCACTAGGGCTTATTCTTATTTTATATTTCACACAGCGGCGGAGCCAATCAATCATCCGTGCAGATGGATCTCCCACCAAGGTAGACAATGGCAACAAAGTAGCAATCGCCAAGGCGGAATACTATTTGAGCAAAGTCGACAAGTCCCTTGCGATCTTGGACACCCACTCGACGGTATTATCGCTACAAGGACTTTGCAACAAATACATAATACCCTGGAGGAGCGAAGAAAGGAAACACGCGCTTATGGAGAAACTTGTCAAATATTATGTGAGTATATGCGGCTGCAAGTCACACTGAATCGATTGTTTATTCCTATTCATTAGCAAGAGAATGTAACGGTTGTTGTGCTTCCTGAGACGGAGAAGCCAAAAAATACTCAGCCGCTTGGACTGGAGGTAGTTGCAGAGATCAAGGACGATATGGAACGAACCTGCATCCCAAACTGGATGAAAACCCCTCCATACAGCTTCGCGACTACTGATCATGGAAAACTTGGCTCAGAGGAGTTTAAAAGTCTTTCTCTTGTATCACTCCCAATCTCTCTGATAAGACTTTGGAGCACCGCACACCCAACACTCCGGGATCGACTGACCAATTTCCTGCATCTTTCTATGGCTGTCCGTATTCTATCCTATCAATCGTTAACCGAGCACGATATACGCTATTTTGAATATCACTATCAGGCGTACGTCAATGACCTGAAGCGGCTTTATCCATTCAGTAGTGTGACTCCGTTTCAGCATCTTGGCTTGCACATCCCCTACTTTATGCGAACACTTGGACCCCCTACTCGGTACAGTGAAAATACGTGCGAGATGTTCATTGGTATGCTGGAAGAAATATCCACAAACTCTCGGATCGGTACGTCGCTATTAGATTCCACCAGTTTCCGTCACCTAACGACCAGTCTATTTACAGGCGAGCTTGAACAGACACTTCACCGAGAGCTAATAATGGCCGCTAATCTCAAAGCAACTATGGAGCGTTGGAACTTTTCCGAAGTCCTGCAACCATTCGCAGACATAATCAATGGCTTCCTGCAAAATAGATACCCAGGAAGCGAGCGCCCTTCGTCTACGGGCTGGTACACTAAACACCGAGGGGATCCGATGAGTTTGGGCCAAGACACCTACTCTGCACTATGTGCCTGGGCTAACTCAAACGGTATCCCGCCTTTCACTCGCCGTTTGCACATGTGCGAGCAACTCCGTCGTGGAAATGTGGTGTACCAGTCGTTCAAGGACTCACGGGGGAACAGTAATGTTTCGTTTCGCCCTCCAGGGAGCATTACGCCAGTTTCTGGTAGAATTGAGGCGATCTTGCAGGAGCCAAACGAAGCCGTTGAAACCCCAAACAAGCCCCGCATCATCATATTGGCATGAACATTCGAGCCACTCAAGCAGGAGGACGCCGCTAACGACCCGTACCACAATAACCCCATCGTAGGGGCCTCACGATTCAATATTATGCGACTTTTTTATGATACCGTCGATGTCAATCAAGTTCACATAATTGAACCAGATGACATCGTTGCACATGTCGCGCTCTGTAGGTTCTTTGACCATACTGGCATGATGTCAGCTCCATGCTCTGTTATACTTGACTTAGATCTAGTACGTATCTGATTTTGCCTATCATTTCCAGAAGCTTTGCTGATTTGGCATACAGAAACATACGTTCCAAAGCACGAACTAAATCCTACCTGGAGCATCACATGACTGTTTCTTGCTCTCACTAGCCTCTGCGTGTTATAGATACATACTTTAAACAAGCTCCATGTGATTGAATGAAAACAGTGAATATCATGTATAAATCTTTCAAGCGAATGCTCTTTTAACGCAACTCGGGCGGCCCTTAAATTCGAAAATCACAGAACGGATGACAACCAGGATCACCTGGCCATGGACGACCCATCCGGGCCCACACCACCCAAGCCATCAAAAGGATAACAAACGGCACAAAGAGGTACGTCGACTAGTTCAGTCTTCATTAGAGTACTTCTAGATCGCGTCTCTGGGTACTCACAGTATGACGAGATTTGAATACGGGACGTGATTTGTAAATGTCGTGGAATTGATAGATTACAGACTCCGAACCGACTGAGAAGTACGAGTTAGGGTTAATGATAACGCGATGTCAAGTTTGTAAACCTATTACCTTTAATGGGAGCTCGCCTGGTCGGGTCGGTAGTGTAAGCCATAATGACAACGACTCCAATTGGGGCATTGAGTGATACATAGATTGTATCCCCGTACGCCTATCATTTAACAATTAGTAGAAGAAATCAAGGGGGCATCACTACCTACTGCAATTGCTCTCGTACAATATCCCGCTGTAAAAGGCAAACGCAACGCGTTGGCACAACTAAGATAATCCCAGATCGAAGATAGAGGCCTCGTACCATGAGTCAGCTTTTGCAAACAATCACCGTTATATCCAAGTATGATCAGTGTGCCATCGAGTGTACCGCACGCCACCTTACGATCCCCGGTCAGTGCGACAGGTATATGTCTCTCGAATATGTGCCACTCCTGTCCGCCTTCAAGGAGATACTTGCGAGCCAGAGTTGTAAGTGGCCCTTCAGGTGAGAATGGCCAGATCAGGATTGACTGATCCAGTGTCGAGACCGCCATGACAGCAGGATTCGATGAGAGATCTGAGTTTCCACTAGGGGGATATGAAATAGGCGCCCCCCTGAGTACAATTAACGACTTACATCCCGCAATCTATCGTTGTCACCTTAATCAGCGAAGGCGATCCACTGTTCAAAAGCCATATCCTATCATAATATTTAGTTAGTATCAACGATAACCCCATATTAAAGCGACAGCTACCAGGTGCCTGAGTCTGAACCGATGAAGAGATGTTTGTCCGGACCAAAGAAATGTAGCGAATTGACGCGAGCCGGGATATCGTCGGAACAGATGCGACGAAAATCAAGAGACTCCCATCGGATGGTATGCCTATGCACCACCTTGCGCCATACTGCAATATAGTTCGAATAACCGAGAACTAAAAGCTTGGCTTCGGCATCAAAAACCATAGCGCGGACGGGCAAGATAAACTTGTGAACGAGCTCAGTTATGTGGATCAGCTTCTCCTAATCGTAATACTAAGTCAGCAGCAAGTTTTACGCTTAATTGGACACACCATGGGCTCTGGTTTGGTTGAGAGTGTTGCCATATATGTAGCCCCATCTAAACATCCCAAATAGATTTGTTGATTGTTGGCCCAAGCAGCAGCAGTGATATAACTAAGGGGACCCATAGCAATGCGAGAATGAAAACTGCCATCGGTGGTGTTCAAGAACGCCAAATCGCCATTACATGTAGCCGATCAAATGAAGCGACCATTGGGAGAGATGACAAAGGTCGTGGGTCGCCCAAATTGGGGACCTATAACGCTGTACAACTCGCAGTACTGGGGGGGATTTTGAGCCATCTGTGATAGTGAATAACCTCGATCGTGACCATAGCTTTTTATATACAACCTAGGGCTAGGGTAAGACCCCCTCAGCGTTGGCACCTCCGGTTTCGAGACGGCGGAGTGGAAGATCCAATATGTTTGCAGCACCAGCAACTCTCCCACCAAACGTCTTAATTAAAACTCAGCACATATCCATCTGGAATCGTCGGCGACTGAGGGGAGCAACAAAGAAATATCTAATCCAGGTAAGATCACCCTTGTACCAAAGTTCAGGTTCCCCCGCGATCGGCGATGATTGAGAACAATAGGTTTCAGCATGTGTATCATACGGCAATACAGTTCTATGCATACAGGATGTAGAGATACCAGACAAATAGGCTACATTGAATGGTTGAAACGAGTGTAAGCATAAACTTGAACGTAGATTCTAGGATCCAACTTGGTGGCGAATTGCCTCGCTGGTTTAGAACGTGGCTCGGGTATAGCGGATGGGGAAAGCCTCGAAGCACTTGTATCCAGCGCCTTGGTCGACCCTTCTGCTTTACGCACACCCAAAACGAGGCATTTGTTTGTCCAGGGAGGAAAGAGAAATGGATATCACCCGTCTCTCGCGTCAAAGGGTTCTGCCAAAGAAGTCCATCAGGGGAATATGACCAAGTTGCCCTCGCTTCCCCAAGCAATCCCTCTGGAGCGGTTTGAAATTTCAGTCGACCTTGTTTCTCAGACCTGCATGCGCAAAATCAATCAATTTCATGGATACTACGCAAGCCTAGCCAACGTACTTTTTATTAATGCTCCCTCGGATTGGACGTTTTGGGACCGAGCGGATGCTCAAACGACAAGGACTGCAATGAGCGTTAAATCAGAACTCCGTGAGCGCTACTGGACCAACACTATACCTGTATTCATTAGACATGATAAAAAAAAAGTATGACCAGCGTATAAGAAAACAGGGGAACCAAGAACCAAAGATAGTAAAAGAGTGAACCGAAGTTGCACGGGGCCTTTGAAACAAAACTGTTGAATGGAGCAGAAATTGAGGGGTTTATGAGCGCGCACCTCACAAAGGACCTAGGGCTTGTCCTTGTCACATCTAGGCTTGCGCTTGCGGCGTTTAGAGTTTAGGCTTATTATGTGTCCAGCCTTGTTTTTAGTACAGGGGACAAACGTAAATGCGGGTTAATGTACGCATGGCAGCGAATCACGCCGCATACAAGACGTTTTTTGGCTTCTGGATATCTCATCCCGCTTTGACGAGAATACTCTTACTCGCGCAGCATTGTTGCGGCACACATTGCACAATTCACAATGGATGAAGGAGTGACTTGATTGGTCAACAATCGTGTACTATACTACAGTCGTGAATCTACATCAAGCAGACATATCAGGCAGACAAAGTTAAATGAAAGACGGAGCGGCAATATCTGGCAGATAAGTGATCAGCTACGGTAGAGGAATCTTACGGCCAATGGCTACATACCATGCACGCTTACGGAACAGTACAAGCGCGGAGACGAGAGACAAGGTGCCCTTGAAGTAGTACGCAATCTACGGACAAAAGTTAAGATAAGAAGAGAGCATGTGAGGCGGAGAGCGTACCTGCACAACAAGCCAGAGCCGACTGATAAAGTAAAGGAATGCAAGGCATACGAAGTCCTCCGCGAACGTAAGAAGACCAATCGATGTAAAAAACAGGCCCTTGCCAAAGGCAAGTGCCAGGAGAACTACAGCCTTGCCACGCTAGTATCCCACCGTTAGTGAAACGCATAGTGATACAATGTATGGTAGACGTACCCAGATACAAGCCGCAATGAATGCAAACGTCCACAAAAGGCGCTTGCAGTTGCAGGGATGGTTACTGCAAGCTTGATCGACCATGTGACCCCGGTGTCCCATGGCATGAGGACGAACTCGATTAGGCAGCGGAAACACTGCAGATTGCGGAGAGAATGCCGAGGCAGATGCCACAGACGACTCCGGGAACGATGTTGTAGTCGGCGCAGGAGACGATGCTGGGGTGGACTCGGGGGAGGACGCTGGAGACGATGCCAGAGATCGCACCACACGTTCCCGAGCGGCGAGCGGAAACCCCATATAAGGGGGAAGCCAAGCGACTTTCCGCGTGCCGATTTCGATGTCGATGTCGACGTCAATGCTGCAAGAGCCGTTGCCAGCGGTCAGATTCGGTACTTTGAGCATAACCATAACTCGAGGATAAGTTGAGACGATAGAAGAATGAACGAGGAGAACACGAGGTGAGAGCGGTGAGGAACGGTGAGGCGGAGGAGAGCGAGCGAGTGCGATATGATGAGGGGATGAGTAGCTGTTGGAGGCCCACTAGCGGGCAAGCTTGGTTCAAGTATGTTCTGTAGCTCTTTGTCCGAGAGTGAGCACAGTAATAGGCGCTCACTGGCCCGGCTATACGGTTTGGGTAAACCCTATGAGACCCTGATTTTGATTTTGACATTTTGACGATTCACGATTGGGACCCAGACAACTGACTTCAATTGATCAGTCGGCACCGTTTTATATGAGCCTAAGGGCCTGTTGTGTTTTAAGCGCCACTTGCTCCTGCGGAGCCCAACACATATAGCGCTTGTAGATACGTACTTTAAAACGATGGCTCTAGGTATGTTGGTCACAAACCTGGCAAATAGTTTAGCTCGGCCAGGTGGCTTTCCGGGTGCTTCGCGTATGGCTGCTTCTGCGTGGCCCGCTGGCTGTTTCCGGGTGGCTTGCCAGTGGGCTGAATAACGGCCGCTCGATCTGTGGCTTCTCGGCTTAGCACAAATACAGCAAGATCAGTTCTGAACTGATCGAGAGCCTTGTATCCTCTCGTTCCCACGGTGCGGTACACACCGTGATTTAGTTGAGCCGCGGCCCACAATCCTCGTCGACATTGTTTGAACAAAACCAACCCATGGAACAGGTAAAATACAAAGTAAGTAGGCGGCTAATGTACGATAGCGTGTTGCATAGCGTTGAAAAGTGTTGCATAGTATAGTATAGCGTCGTATAAGGTAGGAAGCAGGCACTAGCGTAGCATCGTATAGTGTCGCACAGTGGCGCATACTAACGTTGAAAAGTGTTGCATAGTGTTGCATCGCGTCGCATGCATAGTGTTGAAAAATGTTGAAAAGTGTTGCATAGTGTAGCGTAGTGTCGCATGATGTAGAGATATCATCCGGCATGCGTCGTAAGGTAAGAAGCGGGCAAAACATCCCTGGCATAGTCTCATATAGTGACGCATAATGGCGCATAGTGTTGGAAACTGTTGAAAAGTGTTGCGTAGCGTCGCATGCTAGTGTTGAAAAGTGTTGAAAAGCGTTGAAAGGTGCTGCACAGTGTAGCATATGGTCGCATAGAGTCGCATGATGCAGGGAAATAGGTGGTAGATCATGCGGCATAGTGTCGTATAGTGGCGCTTAGTGGCGCTTAGTGTTGAAAAGTGTAGCATAGCGTCGCATGCTAGTGTTGAAAAGTGTTGAGAAGTGTTGAAAAGTGTTGAGAAGTGTTGAGAAGTGTTGAGAAGTGTTGCATAGTGTAGCGTAGCGTCGTATAGGGTTGGATAGTGTCATAAAGCGTCGCATGGTGTCTTGCTGAGCGTTGCATAGTGTGTAGCATAGCGTTGCATAGTGTAGCGTAGAGTTGTGAAGTGTCCAAGGCAAACAAGCGCGCAATATAAGCATCCCCGCTTTTGTAATTATTTCGTCATCAAGAAACTGGCCCCTGGTCATTGTGAGAGGCGGATGTACCGCAAGCGCGCATGAATTTTGGCTCGGTGGACTGGGCATATCTGTCGGCAAACACTTGTTTGCTCGCATGGCAGCTCCTCGTTTTCTTATATAGCGGCTTGTTTCGATTCGAGCATCTCCTCATATCTCCCCTCATGTCTCTGGCGTCCGGGAAACTAAACTCGAACGACCAAGGCTCGTGCAAGATGAGCTCGGACTCTACAGATGCCCCTGCCTTGATATATTTGCCGTACGTACTTAAGTCGATTCAGTCTACGAGTCTTACGTCTGCAGACCAACTAACACACTGTCTGATGTGGCTAGCCCGTACGTTATTTTCGTTGAAATGCTGGGAGCGTGACATATTGACTATTCTTTTGTGTTAGGCGAATCAAAGACAACAAAGCACGAGTTGAAGCCTGGGTTGCGGATACAGCCGCTACCTTGTTAACCAAGGCCGCTACGCCGTCAAAGCAATTACAACCCCAAAGCACGGGCACTTCAAGTGACGAGTGGGTGATCTATTTAGTTTGACACCGCTAGAAAAAACTTAATTTTACTAGATCTACCGGCTCTGAGGTTGAGGTTGAAAATTATATCGAGATTGACCTAGTTAGTGAGACGTCGTATGGTGAATTCTCTCCATGGTTAGTACGAGATAATTCCGAGCTTTAGCTTTGGACTTATTATACCGTAGCAGCACGTCGCCCGCCGAGACTGGCGCATCTACTATGGGTCGCTCGCCGGGAGATGCGACATCGCAGTACGATTTCTATTCTTCATTTACTTTCAGAATTTGGATATGTCTGACGTATAACGTAGGGTCGCTAAAGATGAAGGTAAACGCACTCACGACCATAATGACGAGTGCTCTCCGCTCGTGGATTCGCTCCTAAAGTGAGTTTTCCCCAAGTTATGTTAGTGGCGCATAACCTTTCAAACAATCGATAGACCCATCTTGGCAAAGACTCCTAGCAAGGGTACACCGGAGATTACGCGCAAAGTCGTGTCTGCTTCCCTAATCTCCGCCTCCCCAATGTCGTAAGTGTCATCGGGTTCAACTTAGTCTTGCCTGACTCTCTACTCTCAGTCCCATCGGAATCATAGCTTCTTCGAGTGATCGGTACGTATGGTTGTGTTTACATATGCACTGAGAGCTATCACTGAGATCACGTCTCAAGCACAATGCTTGTGGCTTCGATGGAGACACCTCCTAAGTCTAACACTCGCAAGAATCTAATTCCTAGCGGGGAGCCTAAGTCGTCTACCCTCCAAACGCCCACTCATTACCGTCCTACACATACGTTCCTCAATTCCCCAGGGGTTGTTTGCTACAACTCTCCCAGCCTGCGTCATCGACTCTACGAGCGGAACATCAAGCCAGGCGAATGGGAGTGAGTATAGTTAAGGTTTTGTGGTCATTGCACACGCTCACATGATTCCTTAGGGGCAAAAGATTTGGAGACATATCTTATGTCCTTATTCCGGTGCATCTTCTGCACTTGGACTTCACTAAGAATCAGTAGACATACTCATGAACGGCGCCTATGTCTAACTGCCATAACCGTTTGGTTGGAGATATTTATTTTGCCCCTGGCGAAGTTGAAGGCTTCATGTATTGGGTTTGTTGCGAGATGAAAGATGCCGAGTACGGGCGTGGCTGGGTCTCTTGGGAACTGGGACAGGCGCATCCGGAGTTCTCCGAGCTCATTCTGCAGCACCTTGTGTCCAATCTGCCTCCGCAGTGGGTTGGACGCCTAGAAATCTAGGATTATAAGATGTAGTTTACACTGCTTGTATCTAACCACGCGTGCCTCTTGGTGTTACGCCCTTGGGAGCCTTGTCTATAATTAGATTGCTGATACATCTTTGCTCGCGATTTGTTTGTGTCAAACATCATGTGATCAGTGTTTATTTCGACGAACTCACAGTCGACCATCCTAATCTCCAACCCACTTAGAGCTGTCCTAGGCGCGGGCACGGAATATTCCATCGATTGAGAGAAGCTGAGAGCAGCCCGGGGCAGGCAGTCGCGGTTTATGACCAACAGCCGAGGCACGAGATTGTGCACAGTCCGGTAAAGTCTGTTTTGTATTCTACCTCTTCGTTTTCCTTGCTCACCTTGCTCCATCACAAAGCTCGGAAACTCAAGTGCGGCATGTAGTGTTCGTCAACACGACTGAGACCCCACGTAATCGCCAGCCAAATAACCAAAACGATAGTCGCCCCATCCCCACAACAATCGAGTGGGGCGATTGGCAGGTGGCAGTTCGAAGGAGTGTAGGATTAATAATGGTAGCATGCAATTGTGGTTCAAAGTTATGCCTAAGGTCCGACCTGTTCACGGTCGAAGCGTGCGTCCTTTTCATGCCTGTCTCTTCGCGGCCATTTCGATGAAATTTCCTCCTCAAACCAGGCTTTACATTGGAGTATGCCGGCTCATCCCTCGCTGGCCGCTAAGATGACCTGTACTTCTACCTACCACGACTTACCCATGATCCATGCTCTGCTCGCATCGTGTTTTGTCGCTGTCCTCGAAAATGACCTGACACCGACGGTCAATTCCAAACATACCTTGAGCTACGTCTACACCTATATCACTTCTCACTCGAACACCTCAGCAGCTTGAATTTTGAAGCTGCCTGCTCACTCCTGCCCTGGATTGCGTATGTCCAACCATACATCCTCCATTACCATTGTCAGATTGCCTTTCGGTTATTTAACTTGCCCTCCGACGCTATTACCGATAGGTACGTCAATGTTTAAACACGTAATGTTTCCGCTCATGGTCCTCATTAGGTCGTTTCAATGGCCAAAACATCACCGAACATCCTGAGTCGCCTTGCCTATTTAGGCAGCCTTATTCTTATTTGTATCACGCTGCTGACTTTTCGCCCGGGGAGTTCGTGCAATAGCTCTTCACCATGGGTTCATTTAACAATTTCACGTATATATAAGCTCCCTAGATGATGCCAATCAAAAGGTGTTTTGTACAGCACTCAACCACTGGCAAATACGGCTTTCATGCCGGTGTCATGCATCGCTTCTCGGCGCCCAATTTGTAAATCAGGGGGTTTCCGCCACTGCAGCCCACTTGGCTTCCATTCTTCATCAAACCCATCGCGCCACCAGCCCCGTACCACCAGCCCCAGTACCATCAGCCCCCTACCGTGACTACTTAAGTCGTTGTGAGCACTCTTCTACCCATTCATCTTCTCTTTGACTTGCAGATATTCCTGGCGCCGGTCGTCAACTTTTGCAGGTTCAGCGTTCTTGTTGTGACCTACCCAGGGAAGACCCATATTTTCCTTTATTTTTCGGGACTTAGCCGTTACCGTCTAAGTCAAGTC
>WSTG01000678.1:0-10044 GCA_019616325.1 Ceratobasidium sp. 394
CCGGACTTGAACATACCTAAAGCATCTAGCCGCAGTCTTTGGTACCCTCTTCAACCCTCGGTGGTTTCCGACTTGATAGGAGTTTGTCGATGGCAATTAGCGACTACCTAATGCTCATCCACATTTTGTGCGTGTTCTTGTTTGACCGATTCATCGACCAGCTTATCGTCTTACAAACACCCGAGCGACTACGTTTTTTATGGAACAGTACGCGAGTACATAGTAGACTCATTTCGAAGTTTACATGAAAAATGTGTGAAACTTAAATTAGTTATAAAGTGGACGATTCGCAGATTAGACATTTTTGCTTGCTTCGTGCTGTATTTCAAAGTTGTCTGTTGTGTAGTTATGAAATGCTATGTACTGTATATGCCGGCAAAACAGCCGCAGAACGATGCATAATGTGGCGCTATGGTGTGTGCTTACAGGACCATTATCGAGGTTCATCTTTCATTTAGTGACTATAGCGAGACTATAGTGCCCCTACACGTTCCTGAGCTTGCTATGTCAGTACGATAGCAATTGGGAAGGCACGCTATTCCGGCATACCTGACACGCATGCTATCAGTGCGCTACGATTGCGGATCGGAACGATATGCCACTATGAAGCACCTCCAACGATATATCTACATACAAGGCCTGCCCTAAAGGGTCGATGTATGCACGCGATCGTCCGGAAGCGCTGGCGCTTGTCGGGTCTCAGTATTGCCCGTGCTCCTCCGCCAGCTGTCTCACGGGCCCACGGAGCTGCGTACGAACTGTGATCGATGTGGGAACAGACAAAATTAGGCACGATGAGACACATATGATAAACAGACCTGTGAAGATATGTAGTAGATGAAGTACATGTATGAGATGCAGCACAGAAGCAATGATGGATGCGCGGGTATCTAGGTTCACTTGATGGAGTTGGCTGGGAAAACACAAACAGCGCACAGTCCATAAGCATAAATCTTCAAAAAAAACAATTTGAAAGGTATCATGTCTTAGTTGCACAAACGTGCAGACGTGTGGAACTGACGCACGCGCCGTAAGAATTTAGCTGAGCACTACCCACTGTAGGAAGTCAGGGTACTGGACCCGAGTTCCCATGGCACTTGTCGCTTCTGGCGCGTGATATGGTCACTCTTGACAAGCTCTCGAAGCGCCATCTGCAAACCTGACAATTACTATATAGGAGCATATAGCGCTATATACCTTGATAGGATTTCAGAAAGGTCAGAAATTTATAGGACAGAGAGGTGAATATAGTTGTGTATAGCACTATATAGGGTTACCTTGTTTCTTTGTAGTCCTATATAGTCCACCTTGACAGCTAGATGAAGTCTATATAGGCCACCCTCTGTACTATATAGTCCAATATAGCCCCCATCCTATCTATGTGAGGTCTATGGGTCAGCTATCAGTGGTATATGGTCCTATATTGACCACCCCAATTCTATCAAGCACTATACGGGGCTGAGGGATTCATAAGAAAAAAAGCGCAAAATGTTTAAGCATACAAGCATCATATTGACAAAGATATGTTGCTGACTACAGTGGCAACAATTTCAGTTGAATCAATCATCCGCAATCTCGGCATCATCAAACTCCAGTTCTTGTTCACCTTCATACTCTGCCATTTCCCCATTGCTGGGACACAAATCCTCACCTGCCTCACTCGCCACCTCCATTCCATCACTTTCACCTTCGTAATCTTCATCATCACGAAGGCCAGCCAAAGCAATATTAGCATTGTTACGAGATTGTGCACGGTGCACAATCCTATCCTCATCCCCACCAGCACCTTCATCTATTTCAAAGTCGGCATCATCAAGCCTAAGTTCGTGTTCATCAGCAGCGCCACCCATATCCTCATCTGAACATTCCCGCTCCGATTCATCATCTACATCTATGTTTCAACAGCAGGTAACCAACAAAGTTTTGGGACGTACCGGAAGGAGGGAAGCCGGCACGACCGAACTCATTCTCCTCGATATCCGGGCTCCACTGGCGTGGTGGTGATGGACTCGGTGATTTGGGCAGGTTTCTGCTCACCTGCAAACTATCAAACCATAAGCGTCTGCCACAAACGGCTAGTGTGGGCATCAGACATACCGACATTCATTGTACATATCCCGGAACAGCTTGAAAAATGCGTTTCGACGTGTCTGCTCCATGTCGGTCAGGAGTGCAAGGTATTTACGGAAGGCCTGTGTCTGTGTCCGTACATCCAGTTGATCGGCCGAGTTGTAGCGACCTTCACGGTATGCTTCGATTATGTGATTTGTCTGTATGAAGTTGCAAGTTAAAACGAGCAAGATCTCAATCAGTTGCGAGACTTGACTCACAATGGCACAGATAAACGCAATGAAACGCGGTCGAAATGGTTCGAAAAGTTTTGGGTGCTTGAGTGCCCACGCATCTGAGCCAACGAAGACGACTTCGCGGCAAGCTTTAACGAGGAAAGGGGACTCAAACGGTCTACGATCCTCCTCGGGTAGCTTAACGTTCGGTCAGCATTTGTGCCCCTGGACCGAAGCACATGAACTCACCCCTTGGTGAAACCGATGTGGTAGCAAGTTATCATATTTTTCAAGGTTACCATCGGGATCAGCCTCGGTAAATTTGTGATGATCGTCAAGAATGGGCTTGATCGCTTTTTTGGCCTGATTCCGAAACGTGGTAATGAGACCATCGATCTAAACCGCATAAAATGTATCAGCCGATGAGCAAAAGCAGATGAACCGATAATCGACTTACCCATTTTCCATACACAGGGTCATACGGTTCGGTCTTCTTCAGTTCCTTACATGCCGATTCCCAGGCAGCGGTGACAATATCCTCACGACTGGGCACCTCGTGGCCACCATCACTTGGAGTATAATCGTAAGTACCGTATGCGATGATCTTTGATTTAGCCTTTGGCGCCATCTTCGTCATGATCACTTGGATACCGGGCGGGAACATAGCAAGTGTAGGTTTATGGCGATCGAGTGCCTACACACAACGGCTAAGTTCTAGGATGCCACATGTCTTAATGCACACACCTTAACGGCACCTACAAGCATAACTCGGCGGCGCTCCTCGAGTCCCTCTTCTGCAGCATGCTCATGCTCGACAGCATTAGGGTTGTCCTCCTGTTCTAAAATATCGCCCCTGCCTGGACGGTTCGCCGCGTTGTTTTGCAGCTGTATTTGGGCTGGGTGAGCGCCAGGGTGACCAGCTATACGATTACGGATGCGGGGGCCCAATCGAGCAGCAGGCGGGGCAACGAGACGCGCTGCGGGCTGAGGGGAAACCCGCACTATAGAGCGCTCCCGGTTGACTGGTTGGCCAGCCGGCTGGGGAATGGGTCGCGGAGCAGGCTGAGGCACAGGCTGCGCAGTGCGAACAAGTCCTTGAGTCTTGGGTCGAGCAATGAGTGGGGCGCCCTGGTGAACGGTGGCAGGGCCACTGGCAACACGATTGGAGCGAGGAACTTGGTTTGTAGCGTGGCGATTTGGGGGTTGGGGGGTAGTGCGGGGTGCCGGCTGCTTGCCTTTGTTGCTTTTGTTCTCGGTACGAGGCTCCTGGGATCCCCGCGAAGCATCTATTGAATGGATGGCACCGTAAGTACACAGCAAAAGAGCCTACTGGCGAAACATACAATCATTTTGCCTGTTTGTGCTGGTGGAGGCACCCGGACGGCGAGGTGTGAGAGGCCTGGTGAGGCAATGCAGTCAGTCGTAGTTGGGCTTGTGTCAAGTACAATTTGGGGGTCAGCGGCTGATGCGCACACTTAAAGGACCCACTTCTCGGCACACCATGAAATAAACAAGCGCTCACCGAGTGTTGCCTTTTGACCCCACGGAGGAGGGGTGTGGTTGACGAGAGGAAGAAGGCCGTGGTTGGCTGTTAGTTATTGGCCGTGATGTGGAGGGAGGTACGGGTGCACGATGGTCAGCCAATGATGGTGACGGTGGGTTGGGTGGTGGGGGAAGAGCCGCGCCAGCCCCGGTGGCTGCAGCGAGCGATGTTGCTTGAGCAAGAGGTGCTCCAGGAGTTGGCTGCCGAGCAGGACCCTTAAGGGAAAACTGTTGTCGATATATTTTCCAGGGTGCAGCAGCTTGTGGTGGAGGATCGACAGGAGCAGGCAGCGATCGAGGAGCTTGGGTGGACGAGGTACTGATCAGCTTTACGTTCAGGTGTGGCTGTGATTGAGCCGAACCAGATGCGGAGGCGGTGCGACGATGACCGTGAGCAGATGGTGTTGAGACGCGAGCCGGCGCGTATGCAGTTACAATATCGTCCGGATAATATAACCTGCACCGAGTATATGTTAAGGCAGAAGTATACATTGGACAGTACATACCGGTTCAACTGGTCGGTTTTGCCAGAGTGATCAGCATCGGCTTCTCTCGGGCGACGTTTTTTGGGCGCTTGATCATCCTCAAAAGCTAGTGGGCGCTTTGAAACAGAAGCCCTAGGGTTTTTGGCGATGGCAGCGGGCGCTGATGAGAAGGATGTACGCTGGCCTGAGGTCAAAATGGTAAGTCGCAAATCTTGCCAATGGAGTGATACGCACTACTCATGTATTTTGATTTCACAACCCGGGGTGCACCCCCAAAAGAAATCTAAATAACGCATCAAGTGACGGGATATTGACTTGATCGTGTGAACACTTACCCCAGGGTAATTGGGCTTGCTTTGGGATTGGCTCGTCGAGGCCTTGTTCTTCCCTTTAGACTTTGAGCTCGCCACCTCGGTGTCGTCCGCCTTGTCCAAGTCGGAATGGTTGGCCAGCGGATCTTCCAATATTTCTTCGAGGTCTGGTGTGCCAATTTCGCCGCGTAGGTATTCACCTGTATGGTCAATTGAAGTGCGATGGGCTATCGTACGAATAAGCCGTGCCGCCTCTGTTGATATCGCCTTGGTTTTTGCTTGTGCCGCATCTACCATAGTTTGAAAATCAGGATCAAAATGTAAACAGAAATCACGTCGTGGCTTACTCCCTGCAGCTGTAGTTTCACCTGTGCCAAAAATTAGCTGAACACCTTGATCCGCTGCTTGTGGTTGACTCTCGAGTTGTGCTTCGAGTTGTTGCTTAAGTTTGCGAGCCTCGCGCTTTCTCTTGAGTTCCTCGACAGCTTCATCTGCACATCAAGTGTTGGTGCAAGCGGATAGAGGCATTCAAATACAACTCACCATTCTTAGCACCACGTTCTGTTACCTTCCTGTCGCGTTTGGAGCGCCCCTGAGCAACAGATTGTTCGTGCGATTCATCCCCCGGCATAGTTCAAGATGGAAGACGTAGAGCCAGTAGTAGTGGATATAATAGTGAAATTCAGCAGAAATACATGTGCACTACACAACTAGGGGTGTCGTGGTCAGAGTCAGGGGAGTAGGCTTGCTGAAACAACATACCCAGACCCACAGCACCCACGCTCGGCCGCCGTCCGCAGCACCACCACCACCACTACGGCCTCGGTCTTCCGTGAATAACAATTAAATACCCCTATTGTGTGATGCAAGCGCCGGCATATGCCCGTGCATATACATATTTCCCATGTCTGAAATTAAGCGGTGCGATGCGGTTGGCTGCAGGGAGAAACTTAGAAAGCAGGCGTAAAGGAATTTACAATCTGACTCGTAGCATGACGGTTGCGCGGTATTCGAGGCTGTGTGTTGGGTACTACGAACAAGTTGAAGACCTGGAGACGCAGTTGAAGTGGGCGTTTCAGTTGGCATTGTATCAAGAACCACTCACCCTCTCCCTTCATCCATGCCACGAAGCGCTCCAACCTGCCCATACTGCTCTTGCCCGGTAGCCGACGAGTGCAGGTTGCGGTCTCACTATGGATCCAAGCGTTCCTGCCGGATAGCGCATGAACGACATATACAAAAATTCGCAACCGGGGCTTACAAGCATCGCCACAGTAGCCATGCTCATCGACAGCATGCCGGCCACATCCATGAGGTGAGGGTGTTCAATCTAGCCCATGAGTGTTGCTGAGGCGGAGGGAAGAATCAGCTGTGCATCCCAGCCTTGGTAGCTAACGGCGAGCGGGAACCGAGTCTTGATGGGGAGGCCGGCTCCGGTGCTTTACCCGAGGCAATGGATATTGATGATATCGATGCCGACTTGATGGATTTGGACCAAGATCTCGATGGATATGGCGAACCTGGATCTGACGCAGCGAACAACGGCAATGGAGATGAGGTTATGGCATACCTGGACGATTCGCCCGAGCGTGAAGCGACAGCGGATCTGCATGAAGGCAACGTTGAGGTTCACCCCGGCTATGGGCCCGAGCAAGCCTCCCAGCCAAACACTCCCGAACCATCACCCCAGCCGGGAGTGTCTAGCGTACCCAGGCGTCACGGTTATGCCACTGTTGAAGTCCATGAACACGCAGCTCGCGTGATTCGATGGGAATACCTGGATGACGAACCTGCGAAGCCCGACACTGGCGACGCCCTTAGGCAGCGAGAGTTGTTCCTGGTTGCTGAGTGGCTGGCACGTTTGCCGATTAGCGACCACTTGCGTGCCGAATACCTGAGCCTGGAAATGGTGGGTACAGGTTATTGAATTGGAGGTTAAATGACTTATGCTAAAACAACAACGCCAGCATCGAAGGAATTTACCTGTACCGTGGAGGACGTTAGACGATTTCTATAAGTCTGTCGATTCGCTTGAGCGAGGGCCTGATTGGTCCTATGACACCGTCACGATCCGGACTGACGAGGGCGAAGAAACCTTCATTGTTTACAAGCGTTGCCCTCTACAAGTCGCTCTGTATCTGATCGCGTTGGAACGACTGAAAGATCACATACATTACGCGCCCGAGAAGCATTGGACAACAACCATTGATGGGCGACGAATTAGGGTATATAGCGAAACGTGGACGGGTGACTGGTGGTGGCGAATGCAGGTATGTCGTCACTTTCCAATAAGCAGATGATATTTTTACCGAATAATATAGGACTTACTCGGAGAAGACGCTACCATTATCCCAATTATCCTCGCATCCGATCAGACTCACCTTACGACACTCAGTGGAAGTAAGGTCGCCTGGCCAATCTATCTGACCATCGGCAACATCGCGAAGGCTATTAGACGTCGACCTAGCGAGAATACTATGCTGCTAATAGGCTATATACCTGTCGCAAAGCTGGCATGGATTACCAACGAGGAGGAGCGACGCATAAAGAGATGGGAACTGTACCACGCGTGTTTGTCCAAAATCCTGGAGCCACTGAGAGCCGCGGCGGACAGTGGAGTCGAGATACGATGCGCGGACGGGGGCGTACGACGAGGACATCCCGTGCTGGCTGGCCATATCGGTGATTGGCCCGAGATGTGTACGGCCGGCTGTACTCAAGTTACCCGTTGCCCTATATGCGTGACTCTGTTCCGGGAACGAGGGCATCTGGGTGCGCCGGCACGGTTGCGAACGAAGATCGAGACCCTTCAGGCCTTACGACTGAACCAACGTGGATACGCCGACATGCGAGTTGGCCTAGGGCTGCGACCGACGTGGCCATATTGGGCCCGACACCCTTATGCGAGCGGCCCATCCATGTTCCAGCCAGACCTACTGCATCAGCTATGGAAAGGCGTGTACCTCAATCACCTGGTACCATGGTGGACCAAGTTGTTGGGCAAGGAGGAGCTCGATCGACGATTCATCGGACTACCACGTTATTCGGGCGACCGATACTTCCCGTCTGGTATTTCACAGCTCACGCAATGGACGGGCAACGAGGCGAGGGCGACCGCTCGCGTATTCCTGCCCTTGATTGCCGGAGATATTCCCCGAAAAGCAGTTCGAGCTGCCCGTTGTGTAATCGACTTCATGTACCGGGCTCGACTACCGCAGCTTGATGAGGATGACCTTGGCAGGCTCGAGTCCGATCTTGAAGAGTTCCACGAATTCAAGAACATATTTCGAGCTAGGGGCGTTCATACGTCGATTTACGGGTTTAACGGGATAGCAAAGTTACATACCGTGCGTCATTATCCTCACCAAACTCGAGAAATGGGATCGCCCGACGGATACAGCACTGAGGGACCCGAGCGCCTACATATCGACTGCGTAAAGGTGCCCTATCGTGCGAGCAATGGCGTTAACCCCGAGCCGCAGATGCTGATCGACTTACAACGGCGGGAGGCGTGGATCCAGCGGCGAGCCGATTTAGAACGTGAAGGAGTAATTCCTAGACGACAAAGACGCCGGCGGCCCGAGGAGGAGCTGATTGAAGACGAGGACAGCGAAGACAGCGACGGCGAGTTGGATAGCGTCAGCAACGGCGAGGGTAGTGAGGACGGTGATGGCGATTCAGTCCACGTCAAGGAAGATGAAGTTTATCAGCCAGCTCCGGCTATCCGAATTGCAAAGCGCCCAGCAATTACCAATATCACCGGGGCGGCAATTGTCTCCGACTACCACGCCCCTGGTTTTGTCGAAGCTGTCGTTGACTACGTCCATGTCCACTCTCGGCACCTTGCCTGGCTTATCGACGAGCATGCTAGGTTCGGTGTCTACCCTCGGTTTACACTCATACATCCACGGCTGCCCTTTGCGCCACTTGTTGGCTACAAGGTTGATCTTGTTCGCGCGGCTCCAGCACGCCACACCATGGATGGCCGCAACCGCCCCCCCACCTTTGATACTGTCCTTTTGGAGGAAAGGTCCGACCGTATAGGCTTACATCGTGAGCATTTCGTTTTATTTTATCGCACGAGCTCATCAACTGTGAACGGGGCAGGCTACCGGGTCGCTCGGGTTCTTGTTATATTTCAGCTACCTCAGTTCTGCCGTGAACTTTGCACTCAACCCTTAGCCTACGTCGAGATGTTTGCCGATTTTAATCCGGTGGCATCTAACATGCACCACCTCGTCGTTACTAAACCCCTCCGACGGGGTGGGGTGCGTGTTCGAAAAATTGTTCCCCTCTCTTATATTCGGATGTCGTGCCAACTGGTTCCGGACTATAGCACATATCGCCCGGACCGAGTTACGCCCTTAACCGACGTACTATCCACCGCTGAGCGATTTTTCTTGAACCGTCATCGAAGCTACTATTTCTGGTCATTAATGGATCACTGGCGGAGGGTTATGCAGGATTGATTTGTTTTCTTGCTTCGTCCATCTCAAACTACACTGTTCATTAGGAGTGTAAATTGTATCGAGTAATAAAAGTACAAAGCTGGAAAAGAGACAGAGAGGGGGGAAACTAATCAAGCGCACCATCTGAATAGGGGGAGGGCAAAAAAATGGCCCCAACTGAATCGTCTACCCCACGGCGATGGTGGGGCAATCGCTATTGATCCAAACCTTGGGACCATTGCGCCAGTTTTCATCAACTTTTGGTACAGCGATGCTAGTGCGGGCTTAGTGGGTGGCAAATGAATGAGCGACCGAAAGAAAAAACCCACTCGGGTTATGAATTGCTCAACATGCGAGTTTGGTAGCTAGTCCCTGGGGGGTCGGGTGTCGAATGTGAACCAGCGGTTGTGATCCTTGGGGTCGGAGGCGGCCGGTCATCGTAAGTCCACTCTGGCAGAACCCGAGGCTTCCCGGTATCAAACATCGAGAGGGGCTAAACATAGAATCGAGGTTGGCAACACCCGCAGGCAGCTCGGCAGGGGCTCACCGATGGCGGAGACCGGGGTTGGCAGGAGTAGGAAGAATCAGGAAGGTAGATGCGAATATGGTGAGAGGAACAACCAGTAATCCAGGTGCAAGCCAGATATTGGGAGCACTGCTGGATTAGACACCGTGGGCAGATATTGCGACGGGCCGGTCTGGGGGAGGAGCGAAGCAGGGAAGAAAAGCCATTTGTGAGTTCCAGAGTAAGCGCTGAGATCGGGTGACAAAATTGGTTCCGGCTAGTTCCAGTTACAATATTTCCCCCTATCTTCATACAGCCGCCCATCGAGTCACTTCAGGCAGCGCCTGGCTGCGCAATCTCGGGAGCGGGAGATCTTGGCCGCATTGCCGCCCATCCTCTCCCCCCTTGCTCACACCTCAACGCACGCCCACGATGTCGGCCGGCTCGGGGGGGGGGGGGGGGCGGCGG
>WSTG01000679.1:0-14883 GCA_019616325.1 Ceratobasidium sp. 394
CTTCGAGCCCGAAGCCAATGCTCAGGACTTTGACCCCAGCACCTACCAACGACATACGGAACTAGAAAAGATCGTTAAACCTCTACTCAAGGATCTTGGGATGTCAGATGTTACCCGTATTGAGCTTCACGCTCTGAAGACGAGATTCGTGTGTGGGAGGTGTGGTGACAAGACGCCAAAAACATGGGATCAGCTGGTACGTCTCCTTGGTGCGACCCCTAAACTTAGCCCGCTGAAACTCCCCATAGGTGGGCCACTATACGCACGGACTCAATTTTTGGGCACGGAACAGCCCCCCTAAAACCCTATTCCCTACCCGTCACCCGATAGTATACAAAAATGAGCACGACCTCGAAACACAAGTCAACTCCAAACCTCTAGCAAAGCTCCTAACAGAACAGGAATCGCATCATTCACTCAATCCTCCTCTCGAAACGGGCATACTGGGGTCGGGCTGTCTTATTTGTTATATGATATCAGTAGTGGGGTGGCGGCCTATGGATCTTAACGAATTGGTGATCCATATGCAGGATGTGTAAGTACACTTTTATATCTAGTTTCACGCAATACTAACTTCGTCAAGGCACGACGTTTCTGCGCCCGTTGAAGGAGTTCACTACGGCCCACTCACTAATATGGATCGGTTCAATCTCAATTGGTACAAAGAGTGGGACTTATTTCACAATGCACAAATAGCATCCAGTTCTTCAACAGGGACTTTGACACTGGCGTCTTTTACAGTGTCGTCTTAACATCCAATGCCTTGACGTTATGGCTCACCACTCTGTTCTCCGTTCTACCAGTGTACATTTTGTATCTTACCCTGTTAATAGCTGCCGAAAATCCGTGACCCCACTTAATCTTGGCTATAGTATATTATTCAGAACTTCTATGCTCTATGCGCACCAGCCAACCGTGGCCTCGCGGTAATCGCGCGCGGGTCGCAGAACTAATTCAGGTCAGAAATGGGCCGTAAGACATACCGCTCGGCGTCCGGTCGCTATCCCAGACATGTGATCAGCTGCGGATTATAAGACGCGCGACCTGTAGAGCAGTGCAGTAGGAACAACCGAAAACTTCGGGCAAAAGCCGACCTTGCAAGGTCGGCGCATATACCCCGACTTCATGCTCTCGATTCCACGAATTCGAGATTCACGACGCATAATCCCGACAATGGCCTCAATCTGTTTGTACCCTCTAGTTACCATTAACTCCAGGCTCCTAACAATAGAATGTCTTGCTGTGGGGGCAAGTTTTTGGAGTCCGATTCGTGGGGAATAGGCAGTCCGAAAACCTCGGCGATCGAGCATAACAACCGCATACAACTGCTCCTGGACACACTGCCTTTCTTGAGCTATATAACGCCATAGCGAGACGCCTCGGTTCTACACCTCACTCGACTATTACCTAGTTTTCCGACCACAACTTTATAATTTTGGTATAACTTCCAACATCATGACTGGCGTTCAAGTTCCTGCCGACGCCGTGCCTGCAGGCTATGTCCATAACCCGCACACCTCCAAGGTAGATGCTGTTTTAGCATTCCTACACTCCGAGAAAGCAAGTACGGAAGGGTGGCAGGAGATTGGTGCGTGGCCGAATTCCATCGCGGTAGTCTATGCCCTAATTATGCCCCGTTAACCAGGCACTAAGGATGGCATCACTACGGAGAAAAAAGTGGCTACCGATAACTCGCCCATCCCTACCTTGCGTAGCCGAGGCATAGTCAAAAACATGACGCCAGTCGCGCTTCTTGCTGCCATCTCCCTGCCCTCTGCACGCCCCAACTGGGACGACCGCTACGTCACCGGAGGTCTGCTCGAGCGCTACGATCGATACACTAACAAATACTATGCGGTCCAAAAGGGCGCTGGGTTCCTCGTGAGCGAGCGGGACGTTGTTGGCGTCCAGACCATAATCGTGCCCGAAGGAGGAGCGGATAAAGGCTTCGAAGTTGTGCAGACGAGCGTAGAGGGAGATCCAGAAAACTCGGGGCGGGTGAGGGCGACGATAACGTGCGCTGGGTGGTCGGTTGTTCCTCGCGGTGAAGACTTGGAGATTGCGTATGTGATAAAGAGTAAGTCCAGGTCGCTTAATTTGTCCGGGTTGCTAATTTCCTCCTAGTGAATCCGAATGGCAAGCTTCCATCCGCTGTTGTCGGCAAGCTCATAGAGGGGCTCCCGACAGTCGTCGCAAAGGTTCTCCACTTCGTCCGATCGTCGGGACACCCGCCGTTCATCCTCACCCCATCGTTTTCATCTCAACTTCGTACCGAGATATTCGATCTCAAGGGAAGGGCCCACACGGCTAAATTCATTGCTAGCAACCAAGAGGAGGAACTTGTAATCACAGTGGACCCGAAACCGTTTGGAGGGAGCTGGAAGGTCCAAGTCTCTGGAAACGGCGACTTGTCAGCTGAGAAAAAGGGTCCCACAAGCGCAGTTGTGCGTATTCCAGCTCGGTCGGGTAAATTTGAGGTCCGGATTACTGCCGAGTGATATATGTGCTGTATATAGCGCCTGGGTGCTTAATGCTTGCATGCTTGAACGAGTTCTAGAACCAAACCCATTCGTAATAACACTGGCGTGTTACAATTGCGCGACTTTTACTTTCTGCCCTAGGATCGCTAGCATATATGGGCATCCTTGAAGTTTATGCGCACGAGAGTCTTTGCTCTGGGGTATATTACTCGGATATATCATTCCTACACTCGGTTCAGTGGATAAAGCCAAACAGCGTTCATATGTTCACTTACAAAACTCCGAACACAATGAGCTTTTCTGCTGCGCTAGCCTGAGCGGCCGCCTCTGTCGTGCCACTGCCCACGAACGCGGTCAAGCGAACCGTTTGCACTGGACTAGCTGGATTAGCACGGACGACTCATAAAGGACAGAGGTTTACCTATGGGCATAGCCTTCCAAGTCGGTCTCCCAGGTAACCTCGTCCTGATATATTCCCAGGAAAGCTCGACTTGCAATCCTTGAGCCCAGGTATACAATTGATCCAAGTATGGTGCATTCGCGTCGATTGAAATGTCGGTGGCGCCGCCTCGTCCACGGACTTGCTGTAAGTCGCATAACAGCGTTATTAAGCCCGAACTCGTAGAACTGCCAAATACTTGCCTCTTTCAGGGTGAGAGCCTGGACGGGCGGTAGTTCAATTAGTGCATAGAGCCAATACATCTGATCGTACCTCCTGGATGAAGGTAAGAGACAACATCGTGAATCAGACGGTTATCCGCGTAACAGAATACGTACTATCTAAATGTGCTATATGGATCAGCATCGCAAGGCGGAATCTGTTTAAGATTGAATTCTCGCCTTTGCTAAAATCTCATACGAAGAAGGTCGCTCCTCAGGCGACGAATTCCAACAGGCCTCAATAACTGGCCATAAATACGATAGGCTAGGAGCCTGTTCCTCGGATCGGCGACCCGGCTTTACTCCTCCCTTGATCTTCCTCACAACTTCGATGTCGTGCCTGCAATCCGAGTATGGCAATTGTCCAAAGATGACCTTTGCGATCAGGTATGTCATATCAGGTTACAAGGCCCAGTGCGAGTGGCTGTCGAAAGATATACTGACCTCATATAGCGTACACCCTAGAGCCCAGATGTCGGAAGCCCGGGTGGTGATGATCTCGTTGTCGCTGTCGAAGAGCTCCGGACTCATCCAACGACAGATTCCAGAGTGTGAAATAGTGGGGGCTAGAGTCGCAAACCCTTGTGTGAGCTTAGCAAGGCCAAACTCCCCTAATTTGACCACATTATCATCGGTAACGTAGATTTTATCCTGAAATTGATCAATTAGGAGCTATCAAGTCATAAATAAATGCACTTACTGCATTGAGATTTCCGTGTACCACCGGCGGTTCGAGTTCATGCAGATATCTCAGTGCAGTCACCACAGGATGAATCTCAATTCAAACCCTACCGCTCAGGCGACCGCTGAGAGCCCCAACTGCGCAAAATCACACTTACTAGGTCATACATATTCAAGTCTGTAGGCCACCGACGCTTTGCAACGATGAGATACGAAAATAGCCAGGTAATAGGGTTGGGTACTACTCACATCGCGTACTGTTCCACGGGTACAGAACTCCTCTATCAGATTTAGGCCTTCCGCTTCCACAAATCCAATCATCTTGATCACATTTTTGTGCTTAATTGTGCACCATCGGTTTATCTGATTCTGATAATCCTGGAAATTCGAAGAATATCAGGGCAGTTCCTCATCGCCGGTATCCGTACCTGTACAAAGCCTTCCCATAGCCCAGCTTTGGTTTTCTAAGCACACGTACCGATAAAGGTCAGCGATTGCTTGTAGTATCCTGTAAACCACTTACCTGGCTGCTACGTCCGCGACGGTAAAATATCATCGTTTCGGGAGATATCCGGATGCATTTGGACACGAGCTAAGCCACAATGTCAGAAGGCTGTCTCAGGATCTTTGCAAGAACTACGCGCCCTCATGAGTGGGTTAAACTCCCATGGACGGCCTCTCGGATCCGAATCGTCTTGAGATGGCATTGGCCCTGTATACCTATGTCAAGTCCAGTACGATCTACCCCCAAACCTTTTTGACCACTGCGCTTACAGCCAAACATCTGCTGCAGCACCTCGAGCTAACAGTTTTATATTCGGACCTTCGTTGTGCGGGAAGAATTGGTGAGACAAGAGTTGTCTGGCCGATTCAGTCGGCCGGGATGAAGATGACGGGGCCTCGGGATTCATATCTGGCAGCGTTGATGGGGCAGCCGGCTTCAAGTCGATATCGTCAATATATGACTAATCATGCGCGCTTATGGAAGCCGTGGACCGCGACCTGCGGAGGTTCACGGCCACGACTGGCTGAGGAGTAGCCGGCACGCGTCGTTTTTTCTTCCCACCCATCGCCCCCCCCCCCTTCCCACCCCGTCGGCCTACTCGGTCGAATCCGCCCGCCCGCGGGTTGTGCTCGTGGTCAGGGTCCGGCCACGCTTGCGTCCCCCGGCTTTTGCCGGCGACCAAGTCGACCGTCAAGTCGCGCCGCACCTAGTCCGAGACCGGCGCCAGCAACGGCCCCAAGGTCTGTATGCAAACTAAATCCCAAACACCAAGGGCTGTGATTCAGTAAACATATGTGGGTGGGTACTAGTACAGTTGCATCAACTTCACTTTTGAATTCCATAATAAACACCAGAGGGTAGCCAACCGCGAAGATGGATGTCCCCAATTCAAGTATGCGGCAGGAAATACATTTTGCGTAAATTGGTGTACTGACGTCTCCAGTTAAGTATATATATTCTTAGCTCGCGGCTGAGCACAGGGCGAAGGCACTCGCCAGGATATGTATGTAGACATAACATTCGGGTTTGAACCGGCGCTTTCATATGTGGTTCATTATTGTCTAGTCTTTCTCAAGCTATCATGAGTGATATATGGGATGTCAAGGAAGCATAAAAACGACGGATAGATGAGTATATGCACACCCATGACAGCCAAACTCAGTGCGGATGCCCGAGCAACATGCTGCCCAGGCTAGATATGATCTTCTGGTAGACAAAGCCTCCAAAGTTTTCCAATATCCCTTCCGCTATTTCAGCCCAAACCGTGAGACTTTACATAGGCACCGGGTCGGCTCAAACGAAATTTGGTGCCAATTCAAGCTTGCCTTGTTTTCACATTATGCGTACAGACTCTTCGTAACCACTATAGCCTTGTGCACAATCACTACTTCGGGCTCTTGCCCATCCCCTACCGCACGAGAGGATATCAAACCAAGGCCAAGAGTTCCGAGAATGTACTCTGGCTGGGAATTACGAGGATCAGGCTTGATTTCGCTCATCGAGCTCGGGTCAAAGCAATGCAGGGGACCGTAGTACTTGGGGTGGAAATCCCCCTCTACGATCACCTCTCCCTTCAGCATCGAGTTCCAGTCCCAGGCTACCCGAAATAACTGATTAAGACGATCCAAGTGCTGGTTTTCCAGCTCGACCCCTGCCTTTTCTCCAAAGAAGTAAGTTAATAGTGGCGACAAACTACCAGCGATGAACTCTCGAGCAATGACGCCGACGTGGTGTGCGGCCGCATCTAGGGTTCCAGGCTTATAAATGCCCTTGAAACAGTTGGCGCGCCATTTGGCAGCAACGGTTTGCGTTTCTAGAATAGATAGCTATTAGTTCTTCCGCCCAGAGCTTGTTTATACTGTATGCACTTACCTCGTTGTTGTATGTCATGGTACATAGAAGCTAGAGCGGAGCTCTGAGACGGGTTGACTGCTGGGTGGAACGGAACAAATATCCTCTCGCAAATGTGTTCACAGAGCAAGGAGCGTATCGCATAGTCAAGGAAATCACTAAGAGGCAGTGCCACTTTATGATCCCATGACGCGACCAAGGACGATCTCCCATCAACGTGGCCAAGTAGTACTTTTAGTTCAGGTAAGTGATGGGCGTCCAAAGCAGTCACATTGCTCGCGTTTTTGTCAAAGGCTTTCTGGACGTGTTTGTCAACGAGATACTGGGAGGTCACACGTCCCACGTCGTCAATACCCTGGTTCAGATCCGCAAGAGCCTTGTTTATGCCGCCTAGCCCTGTGTTTTCCTGTAGCTGTAGCCGAGAACGTAGAGATGTGTGTTCGCCCTGAGCCTGCTGGATCTGTTGGCGAAGCTCCAATAATTCTCGAGTGAGGCGTTCGTATGCTTGGTCAAGCTTCCGTAGTTCCGAGTCTTTCTCCTTCATCGCGGCATCCAGCAAGCGTAGCTCCTTGAAGTAGTCTTCTTGGGGCTGAAATCGGGACAGCAACGAATCGTGCTCGCTCCGGGACTGCCGAAATTGTTGACAAAATACGGGTGACTCCTTTTGACTGCTCGTCTCGTAAGTTTCGGGTTGCTTGTGGGCAGAGGAACCAATTGGTGTGCGGGGCAGATAAATAATGTCGCTGGTGATTGAACTCCAAATTATTGCACCATCGGCAATTACTTTAGAGCTATTAATAAAGTAGATGCTCAAATTAATATCAAGTAAAATCCAAGGGTTGACATGATGACGCACTTTGAATCATATGGGAGAATTACTTGGCATCCTTGGGGCTCATATCGCGCTTTGAATTGCTGTTGGAGGTATGGACTTTCTCCAAGCTCTCCATCGAGGAGTATAAACTACATGGGGGGGGGGGGGTCAATTCGTATATTCAAGGCCAACCTCATGACATACCGAAACAGGCAACCTCTGTATTTGTTGGTCCACACTTTTGAAGATTTCACCTAGACAAACGTCGAAAAATGACTTGATAACTGCCCTGTAACATTCAATTAGATCGGTGGGCTTATTGGATGCACAACCCAACCGCCTACCCCGGTATAGTCATCCTACCTCGGCGAACCCTGATCGACGGACTACTAAACCGCGGACCAGCAATTTCAATCATCCCATCTTCTGTTGCATCCCGGAAGGATCGCCTTAATATCGCGTTGAAGTCTTTGACGCCCCACATTGTGTATTCTTGAATGTCTTCTTCGGGCAACGATGTTTCGTTTAAAACGCTTCGAACGTATTTTTCAGCCGCGGCATCAACAAATATGCCCCCCGCCTGAATACCTATGCCGCCAAAGGATCAGACATGTTATTGGAGAATAATGGGCCATTGTTTAAATATTATTGGCTCACACGTCGAGGCTCGAACCTCCTCTAACCGCAAGCTTGGGGATGTCCCAACTACCGAGTATACTACTGTATCCACAGTTGATTCCCCAGCATCACATACAACGTATGTTATGCCAGTCTGTATTAAAATGTCAGTATTGCGAGAATTCCTACGAAGTACCTACGTACTTGGACATGACTTCCAAACCTGGTGCGATGGACGAAGAAATTAGATGTTGCTTCTGCCTCGGTTACAAACCGAATTTTGTGAGCTGAGAACGCAGAAGCGAAGCCAGCGTCCATAAACACAGAACGAAGGAAGGTCTGCTCACGTATGCCCCATCCGTTGGGATGCGTGACAACGACCTCCATGTCAGAACAGTGTTGTTTCCACACCTGTGGCCCATCAATTATTCGTTCTTCAAAGAAGGATCGAGTGTGTTTAAGAAGATAGCCCAGGAAGTCTGAATATATCTGGCGGAGGGTTACATTAGCGGGTAGAGCTAGATAAAATACTCAACACTACTTGAATAGCCTCTGCAGATAGCTAATGCTTACGATCAGGTCTAAAACCATATTTGACTTGCAGGTCGTAGGGGTACAATTGCAACTTGAAATTTTTGGCGAGTTGCCAGTCGTTATCTTCAGCGTCTTCTTTGGCCTGGTGCGACAAAGCTTCGGCACCAAATGAAACTGCCTAAGGGTGAAGCTGATATTATTACTGTAATCTGTTTGAACCCGCGGAGTTTACGCCACCTTTCCGTTAATATCGTACCAGACTAGTGTAGGTACACCAGATTGCCCGCTTTGTGCTTCTTGTCCAGGCCACTGCGTTACGCGATAAAAGTCCCGCTCTACGCCTTCGTGACATTTACAGTCATCAGCATTGGATCCAAGCAAATCGATTGCAAACAACAAACCTGTCTGGAGAAAGGCGAACGAAACTTTACTCTGAACCGTCCCAACGTCGACCCCGATTACTATTTTACTGTTCCATTCCCATATTCCCTGAAACTGTTTCGGGAAAGGGTTGATTGATTCGTTGGTTGCTGACATCTCCGTCTGGTGGCGTAAAAGGCTAGGCAAGGTCGATCAATGGGTCTGACTACTGGACGACTTTGTGGTTCACTCTTAGTATGCGTGCAAGCTTCAGGTGGTCACTAGTCGACACCACTACCGTTGAATGCTCAGAGCGCCTCGTGGTTGAAGTTGCCACCTAAAATGAATTTCATCACGTGACTGAGAGGAGTCCTATTTAAATGTTAACTCAAATCCCGAAAACATCGAATGCTGTGAATGAGTAAACGTGAGTAGATGAATAATTTCTGGGTCGGATTGCCTTCAGCTTTGTGCAGCAGCGGGTTCCCACCCGTGGGAGATATTATCCTACGACATTCTGGGCGTGAATTAAGTACATCTGAACCGTCCGCGGGTGGATCAACAATGTCCCCAGATTCGACCTTGCCTCAAAACCTAGCTCCTGCCAATAACTCTAGGTATAACTGCACCGCCCACTATCTTGGGCCATGGAACGAATAGCTACCCCTCGGATAGATCAAGATACTTATGATTCCATTATGAGCCCATGCAACGGCAAAACATGCTGAACGTTCGTAGTGCCTAGAGAGCGGAGGAGACGGTGTTGCCCTCGGCACGTGTCCCATAACACGGGTTTGCCTGCTCTTGCTCTAGCGTCGCATGGCTTTGGGGCAATCCCACGTCGAACGACAGCCCCAGCTAAACATCTGGTGTGACAAAACTATCATATGCACGACTAAATTGCTCACCATGTTATCAAACAAAGGTCTTGACGCAGTATAAATGAGTGGAGCAGCGGATTCTTCCAATCCGTCCGCACTTGAATGGGAACTTGCTCCCTTGCACCGAGTGTATTTTCGCCAGGGCGTATACGGCTCAAGGCAAACCAGACACTGATATTGTTGGTCACGCCTGCTCCTCGAGTAAACGCACTTTGAGCCTGTTATTCAAAATGCACATTCAGCCGGAGGTCAATGCGAGAATTTGATACCCACAGTTCGTAACCCGCCCCCCGAGTGATTTACTCTCCTCTCCTAGGGCAGGGAGCTCGTAATACACAGGTATGGCTTCGTGCACGGGCTCATACTGCGACTTGGTCGGGTAGTACAAAACGAGCGGGGAGAACCTTGCAGTCGTGGGCACCCTGCGTTTCACGCCAGCCTCAAGCTCATATGTCTAAGTATTCGCAAGATGGTCGTTAAATAACTAGCTTGACTTACTGTCTCTTGCCGGACATGACCTAAGGGTTTCCGGAACCTAGTAGAAATGTTAGCATCCTCGCCGCATTCGGATGCTTTGTGTGGGTGTGAGCCGCGTTGCAAATAGTCTGGAAACCGGAGTTGCCTACGTAGCTGCGTTTTGGCTGGGGCTGTACCACCGCCGCAAGGCTTGCCGGGAAGCTCATGACCATTTCGGCGTAGCACTTCCTTATGAAGCATGTTATACAACAGCTAAGGAGTGCGCGCAGGATCTTGCCGAAGCGTCCAACAAAGAGCACAAGCAGAGTACAAGTCTGGTAGAGCTCCCAAAGACAGTGCAATGCAAAACTTGCAATTCGACTAGTAGTCAAAGAATCGCTAGAACCACCAAGGCGCTGCTGTGGGTAACGCAGCGTACCCCAGTACCCGCGCGAGAGCAAATATATTGGGTGGCCAAGGATTCAAGGGCGGTAGTAGTAGATCCAGGGAATGGTACTGCAGTTGAATATGCTCGGGTCTAGTGAAAATATATAATATATACAGAGACAGTGGGTGGTGGCCGTTCGGTGGTCGTTGGAGACGAGAACGGAGCAACAGCATCCTGGGAGCTTGCTTATATAATGATCGACGGGACATCCCTCCCGTGACGTCGGCTCGGTTCAGCAGGTTGAAACCACCGAGTTCTGGCCGACTAAGCCACCTATTACAATTAGTTTGAAATCCCCTCATACATCACAACATGGATGCCCGGGGAAGCATCCAACCGAACCTAACAACATACGACCCAGCTGCCGTCTCTAAGCGAACGTCGAGTTTACCCAGGAAGATTGCGTGTTCAGCCCTCGACCAGTGACCTAGCTAGGTGCTCGACAGACCACACGCAATTTAGTCATCAGAAACTGATTCAGACTAAGACACCATCTACATACTATAAATCGAAATAACGAGGAAACCAGAATGAAAACGAGAGCCAACAGTACAACCATGAAAAGGAGTGGTTTTGAGCTTCAAGCGAAGGTGCGTTCTAACTATGATGTGAGGGGTCAACACTCTAAACTCCATCGCTAGGCATCGGCTTCCACCTGGCCGGTCAGGTTGGACCCATGTCGCTGCGCACAAGCGGTTTCATTCTGAGCACATAAAGAACAACAGAAATAACCCACCTGCAATAGGTCCTGATACCATCTTTTGCATCGACGATACCTTCGTAAAGGAGTCTCCGGGGTACCACACCAAAGGCAATAGTGATACCCGTTGGTTTTTTCTGCAGAGTATACACATCCTGTAGCCAAAGCATAGTTAGCAACATACCGAGTGGGCATCCTATATTGACCCACTCTCGATCTTGACGCCCGAATTAGGTTGCTCAGACTGCCGCGATATCTCCGGTTCTTCTGATGATTCCATATGCGTGTCGTCCAACATGGATGGAGTGGAATCATATGCCCGTTCCTCCTCCATGTCCACTTGCTGTTCTTCTCCATCAGAGGGCGGAGGCGTCGATTCTTCAATCGACTCATTTGCAGGTTCCTCGAGATGATATATGGGTAGATCATCATCTTCATCGCTGTCCTCGGAGACTTGTTCCTCGTCTTGTTCCTAGTACATATATCTTGTCAGTAGCTGCGTAGAGGACCAGGAGGAATGCAGGCAACAACCTTGCGCTTGGCTGCCTCTACGAGTCGGTTGTGTGCGACACCCATTCGCTGGTGCTGCGCCATCGAAATTCGGTTCTTCCACCGTTGCCCAGGGCACACCCTACACTTGTACAACTTGCCCTTGTTTTCTATGTACTTGTCCGCTAGGGTAAACGTTAGAATCAGACGACCGTTCATACGGAACGAAGATAATCGAGTACTTACAAAACCAGCTGTCATTGGCGGGGGAAAGGATCTTCCGAGAGGTAACTACCATTTCGACGCACTTAATGATATTACAGCTAATGGATCTGGGAGAGAAGCAGAAAAGAATCTCTTCAGTGAAAAGTTGGACGTGTGAGTATGACATCTACTGCGAGGTTTGAAGAGTTCACTCGCATACATTTGTGAAAAGGTCGAGAAGTAGAGTAGTAGGCTATACACGCAACGAAAATAACCTATGTAGGAAAGGCTGTGAAGTAAAACGGGGGGCGGGGAACGGGAGGTGGTGGCTCTTGGAGAACAAATGATGTGGCGCCGAATGAACACATGGACCCTTGATCGTTGGTTGTTTTTGTTTGTTCACACGAAACCTGTTCATCATTTCGCAAGAGAAGGCCATTTGAAACACCGAAAAATCATGGTTAACTACAATACCAAGTCAGTCAACAGTACCGTACGTTCAAAGGAAACTAGCTTGGATAGGTATACATTGGATGCGAAGATAACAGCACAGCGATACAACAGTTCAAATGAATAATGGTAATAGAGGCGTTGGGAATTCAATTCCGTAAAGCAAACGAAAGCGAACGGAAGACAACATAACCTAAGCTTAAAATAAATTTAATACTCGGTGTGGCCGTGACTAAATGAACTATGAACCTGTGATAGGCGACATTATAACCAGCGGATTGGGTTTCAGTTTACGACCGACTCACAGATACGAAGGGCGTGCCAATCAGTTTCATTCCGGTAACATTCCATACTTGACGGAATTCGGTAAGAGTTTAAATTTGGCTCTTTTGTCTGAGTATACGTGTTTCGAGAGTAAGTGATGAAAATAAATCACGTAAATGGCGACGCTGGGCGCACCTCCAGCCTGACTGTCCAACTCATACTGCCCCAATTCGTCCTCAGAGGTTAGGAGCTCGTCCACGATATCGCTCGAGGTACTCTCCAATGTCGGGAACTCGTAATATACCGGAATCGCGTTCTGAATAGGCTCGTCTGGCGATTCCGACGGGTAGTACAGAACCAAGGGCGTTTCCTCTGATGATAATACCTTTGGCTTCTACTAACGTGTATTAGGTCTTATATCATACTTAGACTAGTTGGTAGAACTATACCTCTTGCTTGGCCTGGTTTATGAGCCGATTATGTGTAACCGAGAACTTTTGGTGGGTCCTCATACACTGTCGGTCTCTCCATCCACCCGACTTCTCCTTGGGGCAAATCAAGCACCTATACAACGCTCCATCACGCTCGATAAATTCCTGCGCTGGATAGGACGTCAAGCATATTCTCTTCATTGTAGAAGCGAGTGGTAATTGTCCTTACAGAACCAGCCGTCATCTCCAGGGGAAAGGAATCGTTTCTTTTTTGAGGACAAAGAGGTAGTAGCACTTTTGGGACACTTCATCGTATACTTCGTCAGGTTAAGGGTATTATCGCCACGGAAATAGTGCCTGCACACGTCAACGATGATTTTTTGTCGCGAACATAGTGACGCGTAGCCAGCACGCACCAAACGGAACCGACTCACTTATGTGTTGCAAGGACACGAAAATATCGATTGGACGCGATACTTGGACGCGAAGAGCGAGTCAACGTGTTTGCGAGCAGGTGTAACGGATGGCGGAGTGTTCCTGGCTCCCGATTGCACCCTTGCGATCACGCTTTGCCTTTTGATCTGATGCCGATCGCGCACACAACAACACCAAACAAAACCGCACCCATGTCGGGGAGGAAATAATGTTGACCCCGTTGTGAGATTTTTTAGGCTTCATAATCTTCTGGAGACGCAAGACGCGTCCTGGGAGTAACGATCCTTCTTGGAGGACAGCGAAACGAGGGTAGTTGACAAATAAATGGGACTTGATGTGATGGCTCGTGGCGAGCTCGTGGCACCAGATGAACTAGCCCTCTCACATTTTGTTCAACGACCAGAATTTATGTACCAAATATGTAGGACAAATTCGGTCAGTAGTATGACCTAGACAGACGGATATTCGGGAGGAGGAATGAAACAAGGTGTGCGGGAGTGTAGCCCAAGGAGTGCGTGCCGGAGCCGTTTTAGATGAGCAAGAATGGAGGGGGGAGGTATCCGGACTTGGGCAATTTGAAGCGGGAGGAAAGGATAGGAAAGGCTAAGAAAGCAGAAGTTAAAACAGGGGTGGGACGGAATAAGAACCAAAAAGCGAGACGCCGAGCCAGGTTCGAGATCTTCGTCGATGGCGAATTGCGAGCATGCTAGGCATCCTAGCTCACTGCCATCTTGGCGGATGCACCCCTGAGACTTCAATAAAGTGGTCCAACTCTAGAGCAAGGCCAATAATTCGATTAAGATATAAATTTAGGGATCAAACCGCGAAATCTTACCCTCCATAAAATCCTCTTCCTCCAACAGTTCTAGTTTGCCCCTCGGGGACACGGACACATCGCTCGTCCCTGTCGACCCTCCCGACCTTTGACAGTCTGTTAACCATTCAGGCTCGTAAAACACAGGAACCGCGTTCCCAATCGGCTCTTCCGGCGACACTGTTGGGTAGTACAAGACCACGCGGGGTCTGTTCGACGTTTGCTCTCTTAGCTTCTATCGATGTCCGTCAAATGGTACCGGTGTTACCAGTCTATGCAGCTAGATAGAACATACCTTTGCTTTTGCCAGCTCCAAGAATCGATAATGCATAGCCGTCTTTTGGTGTTGTGTCATGAGATTACGATCCTTCCATTCAAACCCCGCCGATCGTGGGCAGACCAAACATCGATATAAGTTTTCGCTCTGTTGAATATAATCTTCCGCTGAACTCGTTGTCAGTCGCAGTGTCGCAGTGTAAACGATCACAAAGCGTGACTCACAGTACCAGTCTGCATCGGTTGGAAGACATGTTTTCCCCCTCCTGCGGCGTTTGCTAGATTTCGCGGTCGTATCCGCTGAAGCGAGAGGCTTTTGGTTGAAGGTTTTGGTAGACATGCTAGCGGTAAAATTTTGTTGAGACCATAATGTATACTGGCAAATGATGTAACACGCTCGAAATGAGCGGACTGACCAGTAAGATGGAATTGAAATATAATCTCAAGGTATGGTAGCTCGAATCGAAGAACAATGTAACGGAAAAGAGTCTCAAACAGATACGATAGTTTTCAGCCAAGCCCGAGCTCACTC
>WSTG01000680.1:0-14862 GCA_019616325.1 Ceratobasidium sp. 394
AAATCCAACCATACCAGTCGAACCAGTGGGAACGGTTACCTGCAAAGAGTTGCGAAGCGCGGTCGACACACCAGCGGTGCCATCCGTCACGTCGATCGTCGTACCGTTGTAAGCCGCCCAGCCTGCAAGACTACAACCCGCCACTTTGTAACAAGAATAAACGAGTGGTAGTATGTGACACTTACGCGGCGGTGGTATGAGGAGAGACCGCCTGAAAGGCACGGTTTTGCAAGAGTTCCCCGTAGAGCCCACCGTCACCACTATAAATCGCTGTTTCAGCTCCAACATTTTCTGATGTACGAATTGCATTACCTATGATTGATATCCTGCGGGCGCAACAATCATTATAAACTCAAGGATACAAGCAGGTTGACTCACCTCCCACATCCATCCGTACAAAGTCGACGGAATTGGGTGGGTCACATTCTTCGTAACTTGAATGTTCAAAGACTGGGACAGTGAAACATTTGCAAGGGATAGAGCTGCAAGAGCGTAAAGAGAACGCATCGTGATGATAGACTACCCAAGAGCTGGTGCTGCTAACGGGGTGCCTTCAGCGCCTTTAAATGACTTTGGACGGGCTGGAGCTTTGCCTATTCACGACCGCCAGCCGGCGCCCACCAAAATTGCGAACCACCACAGAGCATCTTGGCCCTTGTGTTCAGCTATCCGGCCTATTCTTAGTGATATGAAAGACTTTGAACGGCCTCCACAACCGGCAGAAGCTTCAGATTAAGTTAATGAGCGCGAGAATTGCGTCGGACAAAGCCTCTTTTGAACTAGAGACCGGTAACGAGGCGTGCAGCTCTAATCAGAGAATCGCAGAGACATTTTAAAAGGGGAATGTGTCTAACATTCCCTCTGGGGTAAACGGGTGACGGTTAAGAGTTGATGCAGGACCACACGTGATCAAATGTGCTTACACAGACACCCCCTTATCGCATAGTCTCAACCACGTTCCAAGCACCAACACGGCTATACATCATCCCTCGAGCAAAACGTGGACCTGCTGAGTCTCAAGTCTACTCGAGATCGTCGCCCATCGCCGAAAACTATGTCATGCAACTCAGGGGGCGGAGTGTTGCGTTTGAACGGACTTTGTTGTTTCGCATCGTTCGCCGACTCGAATGCCTCCGAGGCAAATGTCTTCGCCTTGGTCTTGTTCGCTCACACGACCTTTCCGCGTCTTTATTTGACCTCACGGGATGAAGTCCCACTAGTGGCTTGTACTTGCCACCCTCAAGGCACCGACACATGGGAGCTGTCAACCTCGGTACCCATCGGCTTAACCATTCAGCATGTGCCGCAATAAACCGACCAAAACGAGACGAACCCATCTGGTGGATTAGAGTTCTTGTGGACTTGCTTGTCTGCATGGCATGCCGGTGATCTACCACCAGCTTTCTGGTCCCGAGATTCCATCTCGACTTCTGTTCTTGCTGTGGGAAGTGGCGACGTTGGGAGCCGCACGCTTACGGTACTGGAGCAGCAGAGCGTGGTGAGATGCTGGTATCTCAACTTGATCTGCAGACCAATGTAATCAGTATGGTGTGTAATTCTCTAGACCAGTCCGATATAGTAACGAGCGCCCTAGACTAGACTGTCTACGATGCAAGCTTTCGGCCGTGAGCGAGTACCCGCCCGTTCGTTCTCAAGCGATCACACAAGTCATTCAGTCGGGCATATTTGTAGGCGCCTGACAGACCACTCCTGGGTGATCACAGCCGCGCGGGGAAGCGTCGTCTATTACATACATTTGAGGTCAGTCTTCGCTATTTCACATGACTGGGGCGGCTGAGATTATTGGGTTGAGGCGTCGTCCGTATGAGATCGCCGCCTGCGGTACAGACCGGTGTGTGATTTATGTTTTGTGTGGGCTGATGGAGACAATACGTATTGTGTGATGTGTATTGTAGGGCTATCAACTCACACGTTTTGCACCGAGGAGTCAAAAGCTCGGTGAGGGAGACCCGTAGTGGGGTGGGTCCGCTTCGTCGCTTACGCCCGGTCCAACCGCCGCGTGCCAAGGACTCATCGGGCAGGTATTTGCATTTCGTCCCCCTGGACATCGGAGGCATTCTCAAACCGCGTCAAAGGTCGAAAATTTTTAGGCACGATTGTCACGGCATTAAACGATTGGCGGCGACGATTTTCATTCTGCGTGTCTTGCATGGGGAAATGACGCTTTGTCCAGCGATTCAGCGAGGGAATCGGGGCCAGTTAAGCGAGCGTTGGCGTCTGTTTGCGGCGAACAAGCCCCCGACCGATATCTTTGGTAGCTCTGGGAAGCAGATCGAGCACATCCGGCTGCGGCGTGCTTCGCAGGAACCCACGCTGGTTTGTCCATGCCTGTTGAGCATCCTCGGCGCCTCTTTCCCGGCGAAGCTGTTCCCATGACACGCAGTGTGCGTGCGTGCCGGCTTGGGCCCTGTTGCAGACAAACCCATTGCCCAGACAACTCTATCAACGGGAACAGCAGCTGTCTGGGAGTGGCTTGATTTCAATGTCAGCCGTGATATATTCAAATGTGTGTTGCCAATATAGGCTGAAAGCGGCGCGCACCTGTGCGAGATCTTCAAAGCTTGATTTCGGATCGGTCGCGGGAAGGAGAAACGTGTGGCATCGCAGCCGTCGTAGCCGGTGGTCCGATTGCATGCCACGCTGCGCGCTGGGAGTCCGGAAAGCCGGCACGATGTTGTCGGATATATGAATCACAAACACGCGCAAGCAGCCGGAACGGGTAAAGACGCTGGGACTAAGCCAAGTGGGGCGAGTTGGATCGGCTCTGCAGCCCTGGGTCAGATTGCACCGCCAACGGAGCACACATAACATCGTCGACGGGGCCCTCTGTCCTCGAATCCCACCGGCCTTTCCGAGTCTGTCGCTGCGATCCGCCGCACGCCGCGTATATATCCAGGCGCCCCCCTTTGCCACCCCACATCCGCGCACGACTGCGACGACGCCTGCGACGCCGATTACGTATCTCACGACAAATTTCGCACGCCGCCGTCGCGTGAAAGCCCGCGAGCAGTGTCAAGCGCTGGTCTGATATATCTCCACCGGCGAAACGTCGCACACTGGCACCGACCTCGCCCCAGCAACGCCATCTGTCCGTCTGCCCGCCCCTCTCGTAGCCCCGGCCCCGTCCTAGCGGCGCCCCAGCTCTAGGTGACCTCTGCTGACGAACACCGGCTCCGCGCCGACGACTGCGAACGACCTGAACGTTGAAGAACCGACTATCTATTCGCCGAAGCGTATACCTTTGTGATCTATACCACCCCCCGCGCAATGATGCAGGCCACCATGAACTCGGTGAGTTGCCTGTCTGGGGTGTGTTGGGTGCTCCGTCGTGGACGCGATGGGCCGCGATGGCGAGGGCCACGCGGGCAGCGCACGGGCCCCTCCTCTGCTCATGCCATTGCGCGGCCGTTGCTGACGGATCTCCCTTTGTTCTCGCCATCCGCCACCGACGACGTGAATCACGTGATCAAACAACTGCACACTCATATACGCTTATGTAATCGCGCGCATCGACGATCACCGCCCCCTGACCCCTAACGGTCCCGTAAGTGGGTTCGACGTGCCAAGAGACCCTGGCTGACCTATATAACCCCTAGCGCGTCCATCCCCTGTTCTCCCACCCACGACCCCTCGCTCTTTCTTGACTTTTCGTATGGAACGCCAACCGACTCTCGTTCTGAAGCGTGCTGCCGACGGCTCTGTGCACGTCCAGTACTCGACCCACTATGCTCCCATTCCCATTCCCATGCACTCGCATTCGACGTACAACCAGCACCAGAGCCTCACTTCGTACGGTGCCAAGCCACACGCCGACACCCAGTCGTTTGCTCACATGTCCGCCCCCATGAGCCACTCGTACAGCACCTCGTCACTTATGCACCCCCCGGCGCCTTTTGGCTCTTCGCTCCCCACTTCGCTCTCGGCGCCCATCCCCATTCGCCGGCACACGCTCCCCCACATTGCGTATCCCGACTATGGGCGCGAAGAGTATGACGACGCGCACTCGCAGTCGTACGACGGCTCGGTTCAGTCTCCGGCCTCGGTCCAGTCCCCAAATGAGCGCTCGTTTTCCGAGGGCGAGTACGAAGCGCCAAACTACTCGCACGCCGGTGTGACGTCGCCGTTCCGTGGCGCTGCTGCTGTTATCGAGTCGGGCCCAGCCTACCATGTGCCCCAGCCTCGCGGCCACGCCCAAGAGGGATCCGACGGAAGCAATTCTGGGTGGCGCACTGTCGCTGCCAACGTCATCGACTGGTCGGGTCGCGCCCATGGCGGCGGCCACTCGCGCGATAGCTCGTCGGGCTCGACCGCATCCAACATGTCGAACGCGACTACTATCGCCGAGGCACAGCCGTCGACTATCCCGTACGCCCCGGCCATTGCTCGCCCTCATTCCGACTATCCCGTTACCCCCCGGTCTGGCGTCCCTGGGTACGTTTTTCGTGCCACTCTGGACCCATTTACTGACTTGATGTAGAACTTATTATGAGCATGACATGTATGATCACGCTCAGATCCGCTCTTTCAACCACGTTTCTTCTGGCTATTACGAACCTGCCCAGTCCCCGAACTATGTCCTTTCGTCGTCGTACCCGCTGCAGCCGTATCGCGCCAGCTTTGGGTCGCCTCAGGCCATCAGCCCCATGACGCTTTTCGCCTCGCAGCAGCAGGTAGTCCCCAAAAGCGAGTCGCTTTCGCCCGAGTTGTCCTCTTACCCCACCATGTGGCAATCTCGTGGTGGAGACGCCCACTGCCTTCAAGAGGATGATGACAAGGACTCGAGCGTCGATGACGTAAGTGCTGATATCGGTCCGCCTCTGCTCGTCTGACATTGTGTCCAGGGCGATACCAAGTCTGCTTCCGAAAGTTCGCTCCCAAACACGCCCGCCGCTGTCGAGCTCGCTCTCCCCCCGGTTGTGCCATCTCAGCCGTTCCCGAGCGATGCCGCCCGTGTGGCGTCGATCAGCCCCCCGCCGCACGTCGACTTTGACATCCAGATTTCCAGCACTGGCAATGTTCGGATGCCTCGCTCTTGCCGTAGCACTGTCCCGGTCCCGATCCCAAATCTGACCAAGAAGAGCCGAGGACGCCGCGTTCCCACCAAGCCGGTCGTTGCTCCCGTGACTGGGATCGGCAAGAGCGCGCGGACGTTTACGTGCAGCGTCGACGGATGTGGCAAGTGCTTTAACCGCGGCGAACATCTCAAGCGCCATATTCGCAGCATTCACACCGATGAGAAACGTGGGTTTTTATTGTTTACATCCTCTCTAGTGTGCTCATCCGCCTCTTTCAGCCCATGTGTGCCCGGTTGCCAAGTGCGGCAAGACGTTTAGCCGGCATGACAACCTTTGCCAGCACATGCGGGTTCACGGCAAGTTCTCCGCCCCCGTCGATGGTGGTGTGAGCGACTTTTGACGAACACAGACGACGACTTTACGACTTGGAATCCTATCTCGACCAACGACCAACTTGATATTGAATAAATTGAAGATTCAACAAAATTGGATCACCCCGTATTTCTATCTTCCTTGTTCGGATAGGACTGGCGTCCACTGTGTCATTACCAGCATTATCACTCATCCATTCTGTTCATCGGTCTCATCTGCAATGCGCTGTCTGCGGGAAACCGCCTGTTTTCATATTTTTTATGCTTACTTCCTTATTTTCCGTGTGTAGTGCCGACGATGGCCCGCTGTCGTCGCCACCTCCCACTGTAACTCATACCCCTGGCTTGTTTCTGATTCGGTTTCTTGCTGTTTCCTTATCCCTCCCCCCTCCACCCCCATATCTTGCTGGTAGATGATGCACTTGTGTATATGTCGAGTGCGATTCGACACGTCTGCCTGGCGATCCTCGCTTTCTGTCCTTTCTCGCGTTTGTTTGAATATTTTTGTGCGATTCTATGCCTGTCCCTGCTGCTAGCCGCCCATCACCGGCAACCGATCCTATGCTGCTTGCATTGTACTGTACCTGTTGCTATTGGCCTTACGCGTACAGTTAATAGTCTTTTTGCGTTTATACGATTGGAGATTGGCTGAAAGATTGGGTGCGCAAGATCCATCGACGCATTGCACGAGGCAGCAGCTCGATTCACATGCAGCTGCTGGGCGGCGTGCTAGTGGCACTTTGGAATAGAAGGGAATCGCGACGTTTGAGGATTAGGGTTTGGGTAAACTTTGGTAAAAGGTTTCAGGGCGAGAGTGGGGTTGAAACGGACTTGCGGAGACACTGACGTCAAGTATTACCTCCACATCTGCACAATCGCTTGCAGCAGACCACCACGAGCACCTCGGACCTGCGAGCCATTTCACCGACTGCGACCTGAACCCGAACCGTAAACCGTAAACTTTCATTGCGGCCTGAACCGATCATACCCTCGTAACCTGCCTGGCAAACTCAGTTGAGCGATATGGCAGATTCCGTCCAGCAAGTCGGCCCGTTGTACCTCTTCTTCGTCCCGTACTTACGACCGTTTCCAGATCAGGTCCCGGGAGTGCTCCGAGCTCGGGAGCACCGGGGAGAGTGGTTGATCCAGCGAGGTTGAAGGCGATGCGGGACAATGTGGAGGCGTGAGTCTTGTGGCTTGATTGGCTCGGTGGCGTATTGATCTGGGTTGTGGGTTTGCGCGTGTGGTAGAAAGTATGCGGGGACACAAGAGGCTTTGGAGAAGAATAGGGAGAAGGCTGAGGGAGGGGGAGAGGGTGAGAGGAAGGGGTTGCGTGCGCAGCATATGGAGGGGATTGTGAAGCATCATAATGATTGAGATGTAGTGTAGTCTCCCTGAGGCAGACTGTTACCAGGGGTGGCAAGGAAGATTCTCAAGCTCTGGTAAATGTAGTGTATTGTACACCTGAAGTAATAAAACAATACTCTGATACGGTTGGATATTCTGCTCGATCTCGTGTCGTCTGGCTGACCTCGAGGGGGTTAGCAAATGCCCGCGGGTAGCAAGAGCTACCCGCTACCCGCCCGAGAGATAAGAAAATCTGGCCAGATATTGGGACACGAAGGCACTTGTCAGCTCAGCCATATCGACCGTAACTGTGTTTAATGAGCATGTGTCTTGTTGTTCAGGTGATCATCAGATGCGCGCCAATTGACCCAAGCAGGATCTTATCTTATCTATTTTCTGGCTTCTGTTTGGTTGCACCTCCTTGGCACCTCCAACGACCAATTCGCCTTCCCGATCGCCCTGTAAAATCCACAAAATCAAGAAAATACGGCGAACCATTTGGTTAAACACCCTCGGACGCTGTTAAAAGCAGCCAAGTCACAGACTACTGAATCCATTCGCGGGTTGTCGAAACTTGCGTTCTCGGTAGAAGCGGCCGCCTGCTCCGACTCTATTTGTGGTACGTTCATTTCCCTCGAGTGGCTGGCTTTATGAATTGAACTGCTCTCTTAGAGCCGAAAGTCTCGAAAAAAGTCTTGTGCCTTCTTCCGGCAACGCTAGCCAAAGTTGGGCTCCTCTCCTGTTCCTGTTGGGTCCACAACATCCAAGTCGAATATTGACTGTGAGCAGAGCTTCTAGGTCAAGCCGTCTAAATTGCAACTCAATTCGCTTAAATTAACTGTAGAAACCGAGTCTCTCGCTATGGATCCCCCTTCTCTCTCCAATGGCGGCCACGACCCCCGGGCGTACCAGTCGCCTCTTTTAGTCAATACTCTGCCTTCGTCGGGGCAAACATACTCGTCACGTATGAACGGCTACCCGTCCAGCTATAACTCGGACGTCAGAATGCCCCTTTCTGATGGGAGCCATCGCTTGCTGGGGGCGGCGCCTGGCATGGGCGAGGAACAGCGTTCGCGGCACAGCGCTGCCAATACCGACAGCCAGACTTATCGCTCGCTCGACCTGTCTCCTCCGCCCACCTACCCGCTTTATTCTCAAGAGCCCGTTCAGCCTAGCCAATTGACACAACACCACCGCTTTCCACTTGCTCCTACTCCTCCATCACCGTCATACAAGGCTCTCGGAAAGCGTCGCGCATCCTCGATCGACCCTCCACACATATCTTCCGAATACGCCCACGATACACCCGAGCCCGCAAACGTCCCCGCTCCACCATACACAGCGCCAACCCCCGCCTCGTCCGCTCCAGACCACACCACCCGACAGAAATCAAAACCAAAGCCAAAACAGACCAAGGCACCCGTAACGCGCACGCGGGTGATGCCGTCCCGCCTGCGACGCGGGACGACGGCGTACGGGATAGGGAGCAACCCGATCGACGCGATGATCATCGAGGCTCAACAGCGTACAGGCGAGTTTTTGATCTTTGGTTTGTCCTCGACTCGGTATTGATTACGTGTTGGATTTGTCCAGCGGAGCAAGTGCCTATAGTCGATCCGGATGCGGTGTTTGTGGTTACGACTGATCCTAAAGGGCCGCCTGTTGCCGGCCCTTCGACGAGTAGCGCTGCGCATGGGGCCGAGGACGAGAGATACTTTGAGCGGGAAGAGGTTGCGGAGAGCATGCGCCAGCAGGCGATCATCCAAACACCCGAGTTTTGTTTACTCTCCGAGGTGTACCAGCCGTCGTCGAGGTTGAGGACGCGAACAGAAGTGGCAAGTCCTATTTTAGTCATTGGTACATCAGAGCACTAAAAACGTTACAGGACGGCTTTGACTCTTCCGACGCAGCGTACGAACGCCGACATCGCAAACCCGAAATGATGGAGAAACGACAGCGCAGACGAGAAAAGGACAAACTCGAGCACGAGCGGTACAAACTCAAGGAGCGTGTTGAACAGCTCCGCACGATGGACCTACACCACTTCCGAGCGCTCCTCCCCTCGTCTGGGGCTGACTCTGGTCCCGAGCTCGAGCACATCCGCAACGAACTCCTCGCCCACGCCGACGACCTCATCCGGCGCTACGACGTGCTCCTCCCGCCGGATCCGCGGGCCGCCAATGGCCAGCGGTTAAGGCTCAAGGAGTGGGAGATCCGCCGCGAAGGGAATCGTTTTATCCCACTTACGGACGAGGCGGCGAGCGAGCTTGCGGCTGCGGGATTATTGGACGAACAGTCGGCCGCAGAGGCCGCTGCTGCTGGAATTCTAATCACGGCCGCTGGACCAGGGCTGCCGCTACTCGGAGGCAAAGGTGCAGAAGGATATGGCTCTGGGTTCAGGCCAAATTTGGCGCATAGTGACGAGGAGGACGAGGCAGAGGTAGAGGGCGAGACGATGGCTGAAGGCGAAGTAGAGGTCGAGCACGAGGAGCCAACTGTCCACGAGGAAGAAGATGGCTCTCTAGAACCACCGATTGCGCAGCCAGTGGCAGAAGATGCTCGTGATCTCGTTGTACCAGTCGACGATGTTCCTTCTCGGCCCTCGTCCGGCGCGCTCAAAATCAAGCTCAAGGTCCCAAGACCTTCAGCTCGGAGCTCCAGCCTATCCCAGGACAACACCCGACCTCCTTCTGAACAACGAAGCGTGGTGGCTCAGGACGATGCACAGCCGGCAACCGATGCAGTTCCGCCTGTCGATCTACCGCCTCCCACCAACCTTGCCAATAATACCACCTCCTGGACTTCTCAAGGACTCGCAGCCGCGGCTCAACGGCCCGACGAAGCGCCTGTATACCCGTCTCCTGCTCCATCTACGGTGCCGCTCAACGGTACCTTGTCGACCGCGCACAACGGCGCATGGACCGAGCTTCCTTACCACGATGTCCCCTACGAACACCAGTCGCGTGACATTCCTCATGCACGCCCAGTTCCTGTCCCACCTCCCGCGCAAGTTGCCGTGTCTGCCCCTGCGCTCCGGCTGAGAACACCCAGGGCCTCTACGCCCGCGCCCATCGCCGTACCCGCGCTTCTCGCTGCTGCCGAACGCGAAGCCAACCAGGCTGCTGGGCGACGCGGTAGAAACCTGCGTACTGCCGAGGCATTTGGTGTAAAGCTCCCAAGAGCGTTTGAAGAGGAGCGGGACTTTAAACTGCCCGACGAGTGGATTAGTGCGATCAAGATGGCTGTTGATGAGGTGGGCCCGAGCGTAAATAGGTGAGGCTGGATTGTAGTGAATACTAGGAACGAGGCTTTTGCTTTCTGATTTGTATAGTGTAACGAGTGTATGTAGTTCTTATTTCTGGACATTGGAGCAATCGAGTGTAGATGCTTTTTCATTTCAGCACTAACAAAATGAGGTCTACTAAGACGCAGGGGCTGGAACAGACACAGTCTTGCCCTTGTTCAACAACGCCTCTGCTGTATTCAACAGTTTCTTCCTATCCTTGGGTGACACTGACGAGTTGAACGCCAATGCTAACCGCGCACGCGCCATCGGAGACACCTCATCACCTTTGCCAGCAGCCAACACATCTTCCTTGCTCATCCACCTAGAATAGTCTCCTCCGATCCTCTCTCGAACGCGCTGTACGGTATCCATAGGCTGGTCATTTTGTGCATCAGGAGCAACCGATCGGGTTGGAGTCGTCAGAGTCGCAAGATTCGTGAGGTCGTATACCCTGCTTGGGATCGGAGCGGGCGGGACAGGCACCTCGGGCTCTGCTTTGACGTCGCCGGGACGAGGCGCCATGGATCGCGGCCCGCGACGCGGACGAGGCCCTCCACCACTACCCTGTCTTCCTGCGCCTGTGCTCCTCGTCCCAGGACCGACATTACGAGGGCGCGAGAACGAAGTTCGGGGGCTACCGCCGTCGGCCGTCCTTTGCTGCTGGGGACGGCGGTCGATTGGGTTTCGTCGTGGCGCAGAGCCACCTGGGGACCTATTGGGACCAGGACCTGTACGCAAGGCTGGGGAGAGACGACGTTGGAGGCGTGTAGAGAGCAGTTGGTCGATGTGTTCTGGCGAGTGACCGATGTCTTTCAAACTGGGAATGTAGCCTCTGCGTTTGTTCCCTGGAGCTATTGTAGTGATTAGTACAGTTTTTTATGTGCAGCGGGTTGGAGACGACGTTACCTGCGTCTTTTGAATTATCGAGCGAAATTCCATCGAGGTCTGTTGCAAGAGGTACGCGTCGGGATTCTTTCTTGGAAGTTGGCGCACTTGCGCTCCCAGTCAAGCAGCGAACAAGTTGGGTCACATTTTGGAAAAGCACAGGTCTAGGTCTGCAGGAGCGGGAGAGGTTCATGGTGTCGCCCGGACGACACTTGAAATTAGGCGCCAGGCCGCTTCATCTCAATAAGCGCCGATTCTCTCACTCTCACCTCCACACGCTCAAATGTACACAATAACTGTTCAATATTTGATGATGTATGTAAACCAAGAAAGCATTAATCCGCAAATGTCTATGCCCACTTCTTCACATCCTCCGCATCCGGCCCAACTGGATCGTCCGACGCCGCCAAGTTGCACTGATGAAACGCGCGCACCTGGTCAGGCGCAAACGCACCAACAACCGAATGCAGCACACCACGATTATGGAAAATCACCAAGTCCTTTTCGCTCCAATCATGCGGGTACACGAGCGACGGGGCGATCGCCGGCCTCTGCATGCTGTACAACAGCTCGCGGACTTGTTTGAGGTCGGTGAGCGTTGCGCCGTCTGGGTAGAGCGCGTCCTCGCGCGAGGCGCCTGCGGGGAGTGGGTCGACGATGAGGCTGGCAGCGCCGCAGGGGTGGACTTGGAAGTGTAGACCGCCGGTGACGGGGTTCTTCCAGAGCTAGAGGCGAGTCAGGAGGCGAGTATGCAAGCGGGTGGGCTTGGGTTGCTCACCACTGGGAAGACTTTGATCTTGCTCTCTTCCCATTCTGGGAGCTCGTTCAACGGCAGCTCGAGTCCCTCGCTCTCGATTCCCAATCCGGTGCTCATTGCGTGTGCGGGTGCCATCCAGACGTATGGGTGGGGCGCATACTTTACTTTGGAGCGTACGGCAAGAGATTTGAGTTTGGGTGGGAGGATGTCGAACATGGTCGCGCCTGAGACGAATGCAGTCGTACCGAGTGGGACGGTGAGCTCGTCGCCCGTGCCATCGTCGTAGCGGCAGATCTGGGTATCGCCAGCAGGAACGTTGAGAGCGTAGAGCGTGGTCGCCTTGGGACTGGTTAATTTAGGTAAGTGGCGCGACATGGGCGTTTCTCAGATGACTTACGGAGCGAGGTCATAGAGGGCCGCATCAATGTGCCAGCGATAGAAACGCGTAAACTTGAGGTCATCTTCATCCGGGATGGCCGTCTTGTGGAAAGTCCGGTGGTGCGGGTGCTTCAACTTGGCCTATTCCAATCCCGGTGAGCACGACACCAATACAACCCACCCAAATGACTCGCCTCGGCAAGCCCCTCGTGATCGTACACGGTTCCATTTCCGATAAGCTGCACCTGGGGCACGCGCGGGATGGTCTTGAGATCCGGATGGAGCACAGACTTCTTGGTGTTGCCCGTCTTGTTGTTTCCATGGCCGTAGCTCTCGGACGCCGGGTCAAAGGCCTGCCAGCCCCGAGTTCGGGTTCAGCTCTCCGTCCAACTTGGCGAGGACAACGTGTTGCGGCTTACCTTGGTTAGCTGGTACTGCTGCTCGGGCGTCAAAGAGGTGTTGCGGAATAGGAGTGCGCTGTGCTGGGGGCGTGTTGCGGATTAGACTCGCGCCACCCCACGCTAAACCCGGCACGAACCTTGTACAGCAGCTGCTCGACCTCCTTGAACTGCTCGGGCGTGAGGTTTCCGGCGTCGAGGCCGATGACCTCTCGGCCAAAGTCCTTGAACTTGGATGGGTCGGCAGAGGGGGGCAGGGGGAGAGGGGCAACTTTGATAGACATGGTGGGTGGTGCTGGTGGTCGTGAGCAAGTGGCGGATGATCACGACAAACTTATATACCCATCGGGTGGCCGATAACTGCCGGGACTAACCCAGTCTCCACCAGCGTTCTTTCGATCGAGGGCGCTGGCATACCCGGACAGGCTCGGTGTGCGCTAACTCCTTTCGGTACTCATTAGCCTCGATTCGGCGCATTATCTTCCTTCAAGTGGAGTCTGCGCGTGCTGCTTGCCACATCCGCGGCGGTGGTGTAGTAAACGAGTAGATTGCCACCGACGACGTTCGTTGGACATTGTCGGCGCCGTAGTCTGGCGGACAACCGCGATTGCATAAGCGCGCAATCGCCTCGGAGTTCCGCGTACGCGCACCTAGTCGATTCTTTCGTTTATCGTATTACGGCTCCATAGGCCCGGCGAGCCGTTGGTAATATGTATTCTTCTGAAAAGCATATGGTACAGATCCACGCGCCTGCGTCAAGGTGCAACGAGGACAGTCTAAACCTCCACCGGGTTACTTGGTGTCTTTTTCAGCTAGCTCGTGTCGAGTCGCGTCCTCGCCTGCGATCTGCACATCGGCCTCGGGTTCGTTTGCCACCGTTAGAGGCTCCTCTGTTGATACGTGGCTACTGCTGCTTGTTGAGAGCCCAGGACTAGTTGTATTCGTGGATGCTGCTTCGGGAGCCAAGTCCTTCCTGTGACGGGTATTAGTCAAGGCTGGTGTGGAGGAATGAAAACATACGCTTCAGCGTCATCTGCCTCCCGCCGGTGCGAACCATCGGGGTTAAGCTTGCAATGTCTATGCATTTCATCAACATCGGTACCGGCAAAGCGTTCACCAAGATGTACGCACGAGATGATCTGCTCCCAATAGCTAACAGGTTCAAACTCGAAAGGAAACTCGCCACCAAGGTCTTTGTCCAACTGAGATACCGGCACGAGCTCCGGGAGGTTGGGATTGAAACGCATCTAAAAAAGACAAGCGTCGTTTAATTACATGGTTCTATGCATGAGGCAGTTGCGAACCTTGTCCCTCGTGACTGGATCGAGGAACGGACTAATCCCTTTGTAGAAAAAGTTCAAGAGGGCTGGGAGGTTGACGACAATCGCACGACCCAGTCGTTCGACATAGTGTTGTTGCAGGACATGCAGCACCTGCGCAACCGGTTAATATGGAATAAGCAAAGCAACGTGGCGGGTACCTTTCGCGCCACGCCAATCGAAGGGTTGGTTTTTAGTGTCGTGGTCTTGTAGTCTACAATAATGACCATCGAATCTTGGTTAGGAGGCATAAAGTCGATCGCTCGCTCCCTGAATCAAAAGTCAGAAAAGATTTCAACCCAGGCTCGCACACTCACAAGCAAAAGATAAGGTGTCGAATCTGCCTTGGACTAGTTTCTGTATTCTCTCGCCCAGGTCGCATATACAAAATCGGGCGTCCATCGACATCAAATCCATTGAGAATGCTACACTCGTCATCAATATAGACTCGCCAACCCAAACGCAGACTCACATCTTGCCCGTCTCGGACTCAATCCTGACCTCTTCGGGCGGGATAAGATCCGGCTTGAATTCACGGCGCCACTCGAGCGTGCCTTTGATCCTCTTCTTGCCATCATCGAGCTTCCACTTGGCCGCGCGCATGTAGCGTCCACAACACTCAGGATCATCCAGTAGCCAATGTCGCTCATGCTCATAGTACGGATCCGATTCAGGCAGCATGATCGTTTTGGCATACTGCTGGGCGTTAGAAATAGAACGCAACAGAAGAGCGCTGACGTACTTTTCGTAACTCGTCAATCATAGCTTGCTGCTCTGGCTTGTACTGGCGCGGTTTGGGAGCGACGCCTGGTGCTGGCGTTGTCCAGACATGGTTAGTAGGTACCATTGGTATTACAAGAGGTTACAAGCGAGCTCAATAAGACAGTTAAGAGGGAGCTGGGGGGGTTGGGAGGCGTGGGACTCGCTGAAAGATAGTAGCCGTATCCCCATCTCGGTTTCGGCCAACCGGCACAACACCACCTCGGCAGCCGCGCTCGCACGTGACTGTGCATACAGCCGCCGCTTCTGGCGCTTGCCCCCTCCTCTACGCCACCACCACCCACCACCCGCTGGATCTCGAACAA
>WSTG01000681.1:0-14849 GCA_019616325.1 Ceratobasidium sp. 394
GAGGGCTATGACGATTACGAAGAAAACGCCCCAGCCCCTAACTCGAACGCCGGTCGCTCCGCACGCCAAGATCCCGCCCAACGTTCCCGATCCAAGGTGGCCTCTACCTCGCGCGCTCTCGCTGCCCCCGCCCCATTCTCCAAGCGTGACAACCGCCGCGTGAACAAGGTCGTTGCAAACAAGCGGGTCTGCGAAGCCTTGTCCAAGGGCAAGGCAAAGACAAGGCGTAGCGCAAGCGAGTGCGCGAAGAAAGTAGCGATGGCGAGGAGAAGGAGGGAGCAGTAAGTCAACTAATGCATGTTTCATTCTCGACTAACAAAGTACAGCCGGTTCACAACGTCACGAAAAAGGTGGGCAAGTCGGCGCGGAATGTGAGGTCTGTGGTATCTTCTCGCGAGAATAGCACGGTACGTGATAATCATCGACTATTTCACGAGCTGACCCAATTGTCACAGGCTCCCACTCCGGCTCCAAAGTGCAAGGCGGATGCCATGTCTGCAGCGCCAGAGCCGGTAAGCTGTAATATTTGTTTCTCGCCCTTTCTTATTGCGGTCTTGACCCAGCTGACCCAGGAGATCCAGGAACCGCCCGCAAAGAAGTGGAAGGTCATGCCCAAAATGGTGAGTCTTCAGCTTCTGTCGATCGCACAGCTAATCATGACCTCAGTATCCTCCTGAGTCCCACGCCTGAGCGCGAAACTCCCTGTTTTACTTGCCGCAAATCTGCCGCTAGCCCTTCAAATGCCAGCCCTTTAAGCGAACACCGACTCCGTCATCAGCGCACCTAGCGACGCTCCTGCCCTCGACCCTTCGAGCACTGCAAGTAATTTCATTAGTTCGTACACCACGCTAACATCTTGATTTAGGCCGGTCAGCGTATCGTTAGCACGCGGAAGGTGCTGGTCAAGGTGCCTCCGCGTAAGGGCCTCCATGTCTCCGTGTGAACCTGAAGAAGACGACAAGATAGCGAGTCAGTTGCCCTTGTCTCACCCTTTCCTTGTGCGCTTCATTTATATCCGGGCCCGTTTAACTCAATACTTTCCTTGACCATGCTCTTGCTGCATCTTTGTTTATACATTGTTTGCCTCCGTCGTAACGACATTCAAGCATAAACAGAATAACTACATCCTAGTAGATGGACGATCTGCATTCGGGTGTGGGACCGAAATGTGTAGTACGATATGTATTATTGATCGCTTTTGGATGAAGAGCTGCCCTTTTTAGACCAGAGATCTACCTAAACTGGAATAGGTAGGAAACCGGCTGAAACCCTACTGAAATCACATAAGAAAACTTAGGTAATTCTTGCGACAGTTTAGTGGCACCCCCGAATTGACATAACTTCTGCCTAATACGCATAGTATACCTACCTATTTTAGATAGGATATTCCACAAAAGATTGACTCGAAACCTACCTAAGGTTAGGTAGGCTATATATTTCACTGTGGTATTTCGCTTCCGAGTCTGCCGTAGATCAAGCTGAGTTCGTCTTCTCCTTATTTTTAGGGTATACCAACTAACCACTTCGCAATTCGACGCCAGCAACGGATCGCATCTTCTCAAGGATCAGCTCTTTCTGCTGTCAGCCTCAACCGCTCCGCACAAATCCGCCATACAGCAATCAAGTATTGGCTCAAATGCATCGGGTTGTTCGTCTGAACTGCTCGCGGTACCCTTTGACTCAATTCATCGGACCAGTGATCCTGAGTCTGCCCCTCGCTCTGCCGTAGTTCCAACCATGGCCGTGTCGTTACGTATACCGGAGGTTCTGGCGTCTCTGCTGTCTAGGCCTCTGGCAGGCCCACAGCCACCAACTAACCCAACCACCTGACACATAGTTCCGGGTACACTGACTTGACAGTCTGCTCGGTAGTGTACCAAACCAGTCTTAGTGCTATATATGTTGGCTTGAGGATATGTAGCCTGATATATGGCTGAGTCTAAACGTAAAATGGGCGTACCTGGCCATTGACTCTCCTTCCTTAGCGTCGCTGTTTGCGCTAACACTAATGAAAACTTGAAGTCCCCGCAGGCGGGGGGTTAGAACACCCATCATGACCCTCTTGACGCGGGATGGTGCTTGGTACAAACGTTATGTCCAAGCCTGCCTTTCGTTGTCTGCCTATTTGTTCTTCTTATGCAGCTGGGTGCGCATGGGTGCGTTGTTCACATTAAGTTCATGCGCCATGAGTCCGTGCATGCTAATCTCTTATTGCGGTATGCGTCGACTGACAACCGTAGGGCTATCGTTGCCTAAGGTAAGCACCCAACCTATTACGGCTTCTTGGCACTTCTAAGCTATTTGACGTTCGCAGACAAAAGCGGTGGCCCTTCTGTGGGCACCGTGCGGTGAACCTGGGTCACTTAAGTGTTTAGATTCATGGCTTGTATGTTTGAATGAATCCCAGAATGCTCCTTCAATCAATTGCGTAAGTTTTGTACGTTGACCGACAAAACCTCGAGGCGATAACCACGCTAGCAAATCGAAGCTGTAGCTATGCATGGCTATAGCTCACGGAGTGATGGGCGGTCGGCACCCGAGGATGAACCAGAGGTGGTTGTATGCGTCAATGCCGGTGAAGCTGCTCAACTTAGTCAACGTCTTAAAAAATACGAATCAGACCTTATTCTTTTTGGTATACATACTGAGGATGTAGCCGAGGCGGCTTGTAGTGTTGATACGAATGTTATCGAGTGACCCGCTGTCTAAGAGTTACGACTCCGCATTCTCGTACTAGAAGTTGCCGTGACCGGCCACTGACCTTGCGACTAGTCAATCCTAACCTCAAGAAATGCGAGCAGACATGTTAAACCAGACTACGTGTATTGCATGAAGAATCATAAGCGAACAGGGACAAATACATCATTAGCACTACGGCAAACATGTCTCTGACTCAAAGAGCATCGCCCTCTTAGCTGCGGCAAATTGTCTTGCGTTGGCGGGGATACGACGCATCATAATTCGGGCTGGAGAGAGCGAAGCATAGGCAGACGGCTCAGCTTGAAGGAGCGCAAATAAATGATCCACACACTTGAGCTCATTCCAAACGAGCAAAACTCCCACATCAAACCAATGGCGTCTGACGGTTAGATTAGTCGCCAAGTCAGGAACAGTTAGGCTCGACGAAACGAGATACAAGAGTTCATTGGTTTCTAACAGACGCGGCGCCATAAGGGTATGTCGGTTCAAGCGGAGGCGGGAGTGGAGGTAATTAGCCATGAGCTGCACTTTATTCTCAGTTCATTTAGGCCCTTCCTGTGCTGGTAGCCTGACATGAGATCATGATTAGCCTTGAACCCATGCCGTGTGTCTGCCCAGCACAATCTCTTCAGCCCGTGTTATTCCACACTGCTTTATCAGATGCCAGTAGTATTCACATGCTCATCACGTCTTCTTTACTTGATACATCCGGTATACATCATAAAGACACCAATGATTGGGACAGACACTCTGCAACTAGCCAGCTAACTCCTTCAACCATGTTCCATGTCTATACCCAATGCACCGTGATGGCCTTTTGCTTCCGTTGCTTCTGTCGCGCAAGCTCGTTAAGCAGGCTGACATAAACCCAATAGTCCAACCTGTCAAGTGGCTCGACTTGGTTTAGACTGCGCCTGGCCATAACCAGCGATACATCCCCCCAGCAAGAATGTAGAAACCTAGGGTACAGCAATGTGTCAGCACTTCAAACGGCAGAAGCACAAAATCAGTGGACATACGAAGCAACCCCTTCCACCATTTCGGGTAGCAAGTGGTGGAGCAGGAAGTAGCTCTCCAGCCGTAGAGCTCGTTTGCTGATGGGATTCGGGAACGTATGTTGGATAGAAGGAATGCTGTCCACCTTGATGTCCACTGCCAATACGTCCAGGGCGATGAATTTTGCAAATAGTTGCAGGTCATCCAGACTGGTCGGCTGGCGAGGCATTATAAAATGGGTGAGAGTCTCCCGCCATGTCTGGCAATCTGCAACGAAGTGCTTAAGGGGCTGGCCTTGGGGCAAGCAAGCATTCCGAAAACAGACTCGCTTCAACGGAATCCGGGAAATAATGGATGGGAGGCGATTGGAGCGGAGCTCATAAGGTCCCTCTGGAGACTCGGGAAAACAAAGATCAAGGTCCCGTAAATGTTTTGCGTTATCTCGAATGACCTCAAACACCTGATCTAGAGGGTGGCCGATGACCGATCCCTCTGAAACCTCCAAATACGCAGACTTGATCCCAGCGATGAGGGGTCGCAGCTTCACTAAATGAATCAAATCGGTGGGCCAAGCACCCAAAACTACTAGTCGAGACAGTTGAGTGAATGAACCGTCTGGTATGAGCAGTGAGCTGATGTCCTTCTGGGAGATCAGGCGAAATTGGATGGTTAAAACCTTCAGCCCTTGAATTTGACCTGCAGCCATCAGAACTGAGTTGGAGAGGGTATCAGCCCCAAGGCTAAGGCATCTCAAAGATGTCATTGCCGCCAGTTCTGCGGCCAAGTTAGCCCAGTTACTCCAGGAAGGCACATCAGCTTTGACGAAAAAATCTAGATGTTTCAAGCTGGCGGCACGTGGGTGAAGGGCTGAAAGGGCAAGAATACTGTCTGCAGCACTGATCCAAGGAGTATTGGACTCAGAACTGGCAATAGCACGGATGATTGTGCACGAAGGGCCACAAAACAGAGAAAGTGTCTCCGGCAGCCCGGTGGAGTGAGCCCCGTCACGCCTGCGCTTGATGATAAGTTCCATTAGGCCTGGCAGAAGAGGGGCATGATCCTTCAGAACTTCAAGGCCGAACCACTGATACCCCTGTGCGGAATGACGATGCACATGTAGTTTTCGGACCATAGTGGAGTAGTGTTTGAGTCTTGGCAGATTGTGGTCAACAATGCTTGAGTCGAGAACAACCTAACAACGGAACGTTAGAAATGAGACCTGCGTTGGGATTGGCAGATTACCTGGTGCCATGGGTTACGTTTAGTACAGATAGGGAGGTCTACATCAACCAGCAGTCCAAGCAGCACTTCCAACCCCACTACTTCACTCCAGACAATGGGGGCTCCATATTCAAAGGATAGCTTATTGACAGAAAGCAAAGGGGCAAGCTGGCCCACAGCCAGACATCGGAAGATTAAACGAAGAAGCTCTGGTATCTCCATCACTCTTTTGGAGGCAGTTTGAATAACCAGTGGCGCCATGGCGAAGTAAACAGGGGTGGTCGATGAGACTCGGTCCTGAACACTGATGTGAGTCAACCATATTTATACCTGCTTGCTCAAGTGGATTTTCCATTTGGGGGTGGCGTCTGCATGACTAATCTACGGCATCCTGCGGTGCCCCGGAAACTAGGCCTCACCAGACCCCTGATAGTCAGTCTATAGGTTCAGTACAGGTCAAGCAACAAACCCAGACTTTGGGTCGAAAGCTCCGAGAAATGCCGGGCGGAGTGGGGGTCACGTGCCATCAAGCTCCGAGGTTTGGCCGGGCACCTTTTGCTAGTTTCCCCCGAGCTCTTATGCACGGCCGGGCATTTTGTCAGCCATTTGCATGCATAACGCACACTCCGCCGCCAAACTTGAATTACTCTTTGCGTTATACGGTCCCTTTATCAAACGTATGTGTATATAACGTGTTAGATATACAACATGCCACGGATTCCTCCACGTAAGAAAAGTACTTGATTTTTGTGTGGGGAGCAAATCCTTGTTATCATCGCGAGAACATTTTTAATCCCATCATTTTGATACACAAGGACAAACATTATAGAGCCCACCGTGTCGTCGAGCTATTGGAACGTGTATGATCGGCCCCCGCACGTTCAACCCTTGTCTCGGACGTCTCGCCTTTTTGCCCACGAGGGATGATCAAAATCACAGGAGTAGCTCCCAGTGGGAGCAGCAAAGTATGCGTTTAGTAGCAGAGATATGAACCACTTTGGCAACTTACCTTCAAGTGGTAAACCTCAAGTGCGGCACCAAAGTTCGTCGCAACAAACAGCAAGCGGTACAATATGCGCGCTATGTAGGGTTGGAGGTGGCTCTTGAGAAGGCGTAAGCGTGACTATTTGGTGCGCATATACACCACTAAACCTCATACAAGTCTAAAATAGGATACCAACGAACCTTGATAATGAGTCTAGCTACAAAAATCCTCACGGGCGAGCTCAAAAATGTGGATGTATTCCTAGGACTCACGCGAGTAATGGTATGTGCCACTTTTGCTTATTTTATTGTGGCTCCGGATCGCTCATAAGTGTGTCCACTAGGCATTTCTTTTATGCTCCGCCCCTAACGCCAGCTTCGCCCTATCTTACAAGAGTCCCACCAGTCGTGACGCCTGGTAGGCTATCTTCACCCTTGAAGCAACAAATCCCGAAGTGTATAGCAGGAAGACTGGCCGGGGCTCACTCGGACGTTGTTCAGCAATACGGGTGCCAATAGTGACACAAGGCCAGCCGAAGTAGAGAGTGATCTTAACCATACGCACGCAGAGGTCACTGCATTTGTCCTAGCCGTGACCATGGCACAGGAAGCAGCAGTAGAGCCATTGGATAGTGCATCTGAGCAAGACTCGGGGTTGTACTCGGGTGGTGAGCGTCCATACACACAAGTTTCAGATGCCGCAGTCACGACACACTCAGGGTGCGCTGCCCGCCTTCTTCAAAGCACTATGACCAAGACTCGGTCACTCATTGATCAATTTTTTCCTCATTTTCATAGTTGGGCTGTGCACCTACGTTGTCCTACTCATGCTTCTTACATATGCTTTGTTTTGTTCTCTGCGTCGAACTTCAATGGCATGTAGGACTCATCAATTCCTAGCGCCAAGTCATCCGGTCTTGCGGCCAGGACCAACATTGAGCTCGTACGCCTACAGCATTTTCTAGGCTCTCAGCACTCAAGTTTGGGTGTCCAATGCAGCAAAGTTGAAATTCAGACCTTTACTTGGAACCACTGGTGCAAACCACCGGTGGAGAGGCGGCGGGGAAGCAGCAGAGCATCCGATAGCTATGCAAGACAAGAGGGACCCGGGCACAACAGCTGTGGTAGACAACCTTCTACAGAGACAAAGGAAGGTTAACGACGATGATGAAGACGACAATTAGTTCGCTGTGCTGCCGAGACTGCCCTGTACCGCCGTATCTCGCATGTAGCTGGGTTCTAGTTAGCGCATATAACCATATCTAAACCTAATTACATCCTACAGACTAAGGAGGCTAAGAGACGAAGGGGGAGCTCTTATACACGGGCCGGGCGAAAACCGGTGACTTCCCGAGGTCTCAAGCAATGCCGGGCAGCAACCGCCGAAAATCCGACCTCACAGTATCGGACCTGGCGAGGTCAATTATCAGGGGTTCTCTCCTTACCGAGTAATAGGACAGGGTATTTGTTTGGTCAAAGTTTGGAGGTTCGGGGTTCAAGCGCACGTGATGCGTTCAACTCAAACTCCCCCGCCTGTACGTTCTGATGCGTCGCGACGAAACCACTCGTTGCCAAATCTGCTTTTGGTTCCACTCGAATGCCGACTGCTTTCGTCTCAACAAACTTGAGGATCTCCTTGCTGAAGCAGGCCACATCGATTTCGAAAACATTACTGTCATCCACACACGCAAGCAGCGCTTGAAGAAGTCTCGTGGGTATGACCCAAACCCATTTGTGTCTGAAGTTGGTGCCCCAGAGTGCCGAGTCTGCTACAAAGCTGCCGATTACCCTGGTGTGAAGTGTCCGTTCTGTCCCCGCCCTAAAAAAACCATCTACTATGAAAAAGTTCGTCGGTCTGACTTGTGATGGGAGGATCCAGTTTCAGGACAGTTGTCAGAGGCAACGTGATTTACAATGGTGAGAAAGCTACTCCACTGCATGCACACAGACATTTGTTGGCTAATTGTGCAGAGTGTACCGTCCATTTGGGTGGGGCGGTGGATTCAGTTATGAGTATGGGCTTCATTGTCGAATTTTTCTTGTTGTTGAATAGTTTGGAATGGTTTGACTATGTAGTTTCGTCTCATGCTCTTTCTTACCTTGCGACTAGTCTGTCTTCTCAACCCGGGCAGATTTAGTGGAGGGTCTCCTGCAGAGATGCCGTTAGGTGGGCCTGCAACGCTCGAGTCACTATGCAAATGGACCGTATCACAGCTGAAGATTCAACGACAATTCAGCCATCGATTCAACGCCGCTATAGACCTCGCTGCGAGCGTTGAATCGGTCAAATCAGCGCTTCAGCTGTGATAATAGGCGTTACAGACGAAGCTACAATCTTGTGTTGTAGCGCGGTTCGTAACGCCTGTTATCACAGTTGAAGCGCTGATTTTGACTGATTCCGCGCTTGTAGCAAGGTTTGTGGCGATGCCGAATCGATAGCCAAACCGCCCATGAATCGGCAGCTATGATACAGCCTAATGATTCAGCACTCATAGCGAGGTTTGTAGCGACACACCGATCCATAGCTAAATCGCCGTTAAATCATCAGCTGCGATATGGCATAATGCCCAGAACGCCAGTACGAGTTAGCCGTAGCTGCATGGTAAGGTTGTATTGCACAATGGCCGTTCCAGCGATAGCCGAGAGTTCTAGACACAAGGTATAACCTTGTTTCAATAACAAAACCTAACTCATAGTCCGTCTCAACACACTTACGATACATGTTTATTTATAGCGGTCAAACATACAATCAGAGCGGTTAATCTTTCATTACCAAGTAGTGGCCATATACAGGATAGAATCACAAGCATCGTGAACATAAACAAGCGGCGCGATGTAAACGAACGGCGCACTGAACACTGATGAAACGGCGCCAGCAGAGATATAAGCAATGATGGATGGGCGAACGTCGGCTTCAGCAGGCCTAGGCTGTAGCGTCGGACCGAGACCTAGACGAGACTGAAAGGGGCAGCTTAGTAATCTATCTCGTTTGGTCTCGTTCCGAAGGTACTAAGGCATAGCACCGATTCCATTAGGGAGCCTCGAGGCTCTCTACACCGTGTAAAAACAGAAGTAATAAATTGATTAATAAACTCAGATATGTTACTAAGTAGTATACAACTAGGTTTCCTCATCGGCATCAATATCACTTACTAGCCCTACGATGCGAGTCATAAAATCAAGAGTCCGGTGGTTCTCACTCGTCGACCGGCGGCGGTGCAGCGGGTGCTTGAGTACCTGTGAGGCTTCCGCCAGCTCAGCCGAGATCTTGTTCCTCTCGCGGGCGCATGTCATCTTGCTCGACGAGAATGCGCGCTCGGAAAAAATGATGAGGAGGTCTAGGCTGGGAGAATGTCCATCGCGACTGGATAAGGCAATGGGAGTTCGTGGTAACGTGCCTGGGAGCCTCAAGCTGAGAATCATGAAGTAAACTAGAATACCAGCAAACAAGACTCACCTTCCAAAAGTGTACGAGGCTGACTGTCCCCATAGTTGCCAAGCTATATCCCCCGAGTACCTCCCAGCGAAGTAGCTCGGTGTCAACCTCGGCTATATGGTGTACAAGAAGCTCGTCGGCACTAAGTGGAGGTGGATATGAAAGAGGTAGGAACACCTCGGGAACACTTCAAAAGTGTGTCGATAATTGGCAAAATTACGAACTAGAGAGCTCACCTGGAACTGGAAGCAGCTGTATTCGAATGGAAGGCGCGGTTAATGCCGCTATTGAGTGTTAGCAAGCGCATATAGCCACTAATCTGGGCATGCGCAGCGCGTTCTGCGCTGTGTGCACCCTAGGAACTGATTATATACTGCCCTTGACAGATCTGTAGCATCTAGTAATGTGGGGGTCAGCAATTGAACAGTAAGGTGCAAAGGAATCGGGGTGACATACCTTCTCCTTAACAAGGACACGAGCACCCTGTCGCTGAGCGCGGCTCCAGTTCGTGTCAATCCACTCGAATTTAAGGCAAGGATTAATTACCATAGCCAAGGTGTAAACAAGAAGGTTTCGAGCCTTGGCAATATAAGACCCGAGTTTTCGGAAGTACCGCACTCGATCACATACTGGAGCTCGGGAAACTTGCCGATGCAGTCCGTAAGTGGTTGAATCAGAGTCTTATACACCGGGAGCGCCAGAGCAAGCGTTGGTGTGCGTTCGGCAGAGAGGAGTTCTCGTGTGTGATGTAGGATAGAGAGCACGGCAACGATGTCTTGAAGAACTTCATGTTGCTTGTAGGAGATGACCGGAGTTTTAATTTCGGGGATGTGCATACGAGTAACGGAGAACTGCCTGAACGATTGTGAGTGACAACACCATATACTAGAAAGAATTGCACTCACTGGGTAGACCTCGAGGTATTGTTTAGTCATGTTACAGGTCGACGACCATCGGGCCTCAGAATCGCGTGGGAGCTGTAGTAACTACAAATCAATGCTCTCGCCAGTCCCCACGGTCAATCACCTATGGAAATCCCCTTCTCAAACTGTGTTGAAGAGACCCTCACGCCGAAGGTCACTGCTCCGCATGGCCTTGATCGAGTCTCAGTCTACCTTGAAGCTTTGCCGTCTCGACCAATCGGGAGTTGCAAAGACAGTGTCATTGAGCTCATACCCTTTCGCCTCGTTCTCCTCCCGACATCTCTCTGCAGTGTCTGCAAGTGCCTCGAGTATTGCAACGATGGATAAGTTGGCAACATGTGGAAAATCACTAAATGTAGGGTCATATATAAGCGATTGCACCACTAAGATTGTGATTAAGCGATTCAAGTCACTCTCAAAAACATCCCACCTTGAGCAAATACATCCTCAAGCTCTTTCATGAGCGTGTCGTTCGAGGATGCATTGTCGAGTGCAACATGTCCATCTTGCATCTGGCAAATATAAGCAATTACGGTGGATATTAAGCACATATCTCATACCTTATCGAGGATGTTGAAATCCTTGAGCACGGAGAACAGGGTTTGCCTGATGTTGGCACCGGTGAGGCGGCCATGGATTCGTCGAAACATGGTCAGATGTTCGGCCAGATATCCATCCGCATCAATTTAGTGTGCCGTAACAGCCATAAAGGCACGGAGTATATCGTCACTCCATAAATCTGAGGTGATCGAGATTGGGCTATGAGCATTCTATATGCGTGGATATTGTACAGCATACAAGCGATGTGCTAGTGACTAACCTACATCACTTTGATAATACTTTCTTTCCCTTGAAGGAAGAGCTCGCTTGTAGTTTTTGAAATCTTCTCGCGATAAAGAATATCACGGTTCTGAAGATTTGACGATCGACTTGCGAGTAGGAGCCGACGAAACTCGGCAGATTTGACGACATTCATAATCTACAAGAATCAAGTGCCAGACCTTGTTAGAATACACCAATTAAGTAACTAGTCGGAGCCGACCTGGTCATCCACAGCAATCCACTGTACTAAACGCTCAGCAAGTGCCTCCGGGGAGTACTCGAGGTCCTCCCCATCCTGGTTATCGTTAGGGCGTGGCTGTAATGGCCTGTGCTACGCCTGGAAGTCCGAGGGGTGGTGTTTCGTCATATGCGCACAGATTCGACTTGTGACACCACCATCCCGGTTTAACCCTTCCAAACGCCACGGTCGCTCCTGTTTCAAACGACAGTTAGTGTGTAAAATCAGTCACTAAAGGTAGGCTGGGCTTACACGCAGTGAATGCACCTACGGCGACGGTCGATCGGGCGCATAAACATATCAAACAGTTCAGAGCGCTGGTATTCGGCGTCGGATGCAACAAGTTCCTCGAGGTTGACACCCCCGGGTAGGCTCTCAGTCGCCCAGCCTATTGCCGAATGCCACACATCGTAGGAAAGCGATTTAAGCGTTGGGGCAGCTGGCGGAGTTGGGACAAGCGTTGGCAGCAAAGGGAGAGGGTCAATGCGTGAGACTCTTGGTGTAGGTGTACTAGTAGTCTCAATATTATCTCCAGGTTTGCGTTTCTGGGAAGACTCGAATGGCCCCGAGGCCGAGCACTTTGTAAATAAAGATCAGTCTCCCTACCAGTGCAATAAACATAGAGAGTACTTACCGCTTCTGCCAAGCTCGAGATCTCACTTCTTGTGTAGTCATGGAGTGATTTGGAGAGGTTGACCGGGTGTGGGGACTGAAAGAACGTGAAAGACTATACAATATTTCAGAACTGATGGACGAAGCATTACAAGGCACGTACATACCTTTGGGAGCTTCCTCGCAATAGCTGGCTTGTGAGGGACAAAACCTGGCGACGAGGAATCAAACAGGGCCGTGCTAAAGCGGGGATGCTGCTTGCGGGGAGCACCCGTGTGGTACTTAGGACAGCGAGGGAGTATGGAAAGAATGAATCGAGCAATGTGGTACTCGGAGCACTTAATGCCCACATTTATACCTTTTCTTGCCACCCTCTCGGCCGACACATAGAAAACCAGATATTATTCAGTTCAACCTACATACAATAGACGTTCCTAAGCAGGAACGCGGGTCGTCGGGTGGAAGCAGCCGATAGCATGATAGTACTCGCCAAGACAGCAAGATAGGCAGGAGATTTACCAGCCATGGTGAAGAATGGTGTGTTTGTGTATGAGCAAGCACGATAATCGGCCCGTGAGGGACTATCACGTGCGCTGCCCATGTGGTGCCGATATGACGCCCCGCCTCTACTTGCAGCTTCTTAGCCCTGTATCACGACGATGGGTGTGGAACGGTTATCGCAATAGCAAGAGACCATTCCCACCCGTCTCGGTCCAACGCTACCGGGTTATGGAGGTATATGACAAGCACTCAAGTTGTGTCGTTAAATGAGGATCCGGGCGGTTAAGGCCAGTGCCGTGAGCACATGAGCATCGGCGAAGGAAGAGGGCAGGATGGGCAGTGCATGACCGTCGCGTGCGTTGTTCGGCGTGGTGCGGTGTCGTAGTCAAGCGCCGACACCAGGGCTTAGGCAGGGAGGCAGGGGAGAGGCATAGGTTAGCGCGGTACTGCCGACGGTAAAGCAAACCGTTCAGTCCATGCTTCACGGGCTCGAAAGACCTTCAGGTTTCCAGCCCTCGAGGCTTCCCACCCTTGAGGTATAGGTGGAGGCAGGCGAGGTGAAGTGTAGGCGGGAGGGGGGGGGACCTGCCGCATGAACAAGACCGAGACCAAGACATAGAACGAGACTGGTAGAGTGAAAGTGATGCCGGCACCGGCACTGAGACCAAGACCGAGACCTAGAGTGAGACCGAGATTGAGACGAGTCAGGTGCGGCAGTAGTGTCTCATTGGGGTCTAGAGGTCGCATGGCGGCATTGAGGGCCTGCGCGAGGGCAATATTGGTGCGTTTAGCATAGCCAGATAGCCCCAATGCTTCTTGATCGTAGTCGTTAGCCGCTTAATGTTGATGGCACTGCGACGGCGACGGCAGTCACATGGACGTCAAAATCTGAGGTAGCGCTCGATGCCTTGACCGGTCCTCCAACAAGGTGAGAATCTGTATAATATTCCAAATTTAAGTAGCGAACTCTCCTGTTGCGCCCTCCGACTTGCTCCAGCAATGAGCATAGCGCTCGCCATACTGCCGTTTTGCTGTATTGAGGTAGGCGGCGCAACGAGGGCAGCGTGGTCATAGTCAAGCACAAGTCACTTAACACGTCAGCCCTATGATCGACCACTGATTACCTAATTAAACCCTGAAGATCATTTTTCCATCCTAAAGCCAGCCACATGCTGCCCAGTGTCCAAGCGTTGTCGGGCAGGCAGGTCAACCGCAACCCCACTCCAGTCACAAGTCAGCCTCGGCTCAGCAAATCGCTTGCCCGTGTCGAATCGGCGGTGAAATCCTGTCTTGGTGAGCAGGCGCAAGGTATGGTGCTCACAGTATTAATTTGGTAACCAGACTGGGCTAGGTCACCAATTGTATCCGTTATATATGGCACGGATGAACCTAGGGCCCCGGTCTCCGACTCAAACCATCCACTGGCTGCCCGATAAACGATCGTCAAACGACGATGCCGTTCCCTCCGGGTCTTTGGCCTAGCTCATGGCTCAAGCCGCCGACATGATGTGCCCTCTAACATCTACCTCGATGCCGAGTTTTCCTGAGAGTCCAAATTGGCCTGGAGAGCGACAGTGCCCGTCCATGCGCAAAAACGCGCTCGGCGAGCAGGCTGCCAAGACACTTCGGGTCGAAGAAGATCCAAGTCGCGAGCCGGCCGCCCAGATGTTGACGTGGCTTGTGACCGAAATGTCACGTCGCTCGAGGACGAGCATCAACGTGCTTCAGGTAGCGTCGGCGTACTTGGCAGGAGCTAACGTCAGTCCCTCACGTTGCTCATGCTTGCGTCCAAGTTTTTCCTGAACAAAGCGTTTTCGAATAAAGCGTGAGCCAAGTAAGCGTGGCTTCTATATCTGTATCGACATGAGTGGAGACTAATACGATATTACAGATTGAGTAGCTTAGAGGCAGTCAAAGTAGGCCAGTGCAAGCGTGCGCTCGGTGCGTACTGCGCTCAACTTATGCCTTTGGGTCGGACGGGAAGCCTCACACGAATGTGTTGTGCTGGCCCCCAATATGTACAATTGCTTGTCGCCCGCTCACCCGACGCTTACGACACCCCCGTCATCGGTCCTTGCACGCAGCCGGTCCGGCGCGTGAGAAAACCTGACTCTGTCGAGCCTTTGCGAGAACGCCAGCCTGACCCGCCCTAGCTCGCCCCTCTCGACACTCTTCGACCAGGTTTCGACGAGCGCTACAATGAGTGGTCAGATGTTGATTGCGTCGGGGCCTGTCGTGCGAACTTGCCCACTGGTCGTGCCCCCTTTCCGCTCGTTTACCGCCCGGTGCTACAGGTCCCCGTACTACCACAAATGCATGTCCAGTCCGTTTAATCGTCCCCCTGCCGGCTTTGCGAACCTCTCATTATTTTTGACTCGCGTGGCTTTCGCCAACTCAAAACCCGCCTGTCGAATTG
>WSTG01000683.1:0-14842 GCA_019616325.1 Ceratobasidium sp. 394
CTGTAGTTGGATGCTCTATCAAGGGCTGCTTGCACATAGAAGAACGTGGGGTGCCTGCTGCTCAGGAACCTACACAAAACTATTAATTTAAATGATGAATTGTCCAATCAAGTCATTTTACCCCAGGTAATCTGAAAGGATCAAAGCAAACATATTGTCCAGTGCACTTTGAGCTCTTAGAAATTTGAGCTTGGCTGCCTTGGAAGTTGTGCTCACTACAAGAAAGCAGTAGCCTGTGAAACACTGCAGCAGTGCACCAAATATGCTGGTCACTGGGTGTATAGTCATCACTGCCACCAGACTCTGCTCACTTTTGGGTAGGTTCCTGGGCAGCAGGCACCCCACGTTCTTCTATGTGCAAGCAGCCCTTGATAGAGCATCCAACTACAGTGTCCTTTGGCTCCTATATCAGTTCAGTCCTGATGAAACACAGCATGATTGGTATCTGGCAAGGGGGAGGACTCCACCACAGTGCTCTTCTGGCAAGGCATAGAAGTTGAGGCAGGCTGAATGTGCTTCCATTGCATTCAGCCTGTCTGAATACCCCTACTTGAGTAGCAGACATGTTCTCTAGTAAAGGCTGGCTGGTGCACCAGCTCTGATTGTTGTTCCATCAGGATACCATACTGTGCTGCACATGCTGGCACAGCATTGGAAGTGGTGTGGCCACAATTTGGTGCACAGATGCAGCCAATGTAGCACTCCCACCAGGCACAGCTGCAAGCTGTCTGGGCTCTTGCATGCTTGTCCACTGACCAGGCACCATCTCCTGGGTAGGCCGCCACAAAATTGACTGTAAAAACTGATTCACTGTCTTGGCCATAGCTCAGCAGCAACTATGCCAAACAGAACTGAACAACTTGCAAACTGTAGCCAAGAAGCATGGCTACAGCTGACTAAGACTTGAGCTTATGTAAGCATGGAGCAGATTGTTGACCAGGGTCCTATTGGTGGTGGAGGTTTTTTATGATCAATTTTGTGGAGCACTGTATACTTCTGTGACTATCCAAAGACATTCACCAATGACAATAAACAAAAGATATCCACTACACTCACAAATTTGAAGGAAGGAAAGGCCTCCCAATGGGCACAACCAATACTCAAGAAACTTCTGGATGAAACCCCCCATGAAGCCCTCACATCATGGGCTAACTTCAAAAAGGTGTTCCTACCAGCCTTCAGCAATCCAATCAAACAAGAATGAGCTGTCCAAAATATCCAAACCCTAAAGCAGACAAGATCCACAGCCGAATACATGTCAGAGTTCCATATCCTCATGGGAGACCTAGAATGGGACGAAAAGGCACTCATTGACAAATTCCAATCTGGACTGAAAGATCACATCAAAAAGGAGCTAATACACATGATGTTCCTACAACCTGGATGAGGAACTCTGCAAGAATGAATTGAATTGGTGATTAAAACCGATGACATCCTATATGTGACTCAAAGTAACAAAGGGAATGAGAAAGGGGCAGTCAAAGGCGAAGCAGCCAAAACTTTGGAAGCAACACCCAAGGCCAGGGAGACAGTACCCCAGGAAATTATTGACCTTTGGCGAAAGGAGGGGTGATACTTCAAGTGTGGACAAAAAAACCATCAAGCCAAAGAATGCCACACAGGCTACACTATGGGACAAGATGCTAAAACAGAAAAGGGGAAGGCGGCTGAAGTTGAGAAACCCAAAGAGGATTCCACCACCTCAGAGTCGGAAAACTAGAACAGCCACCTGTACCCATGTCAGGGGGCAAGAACATACCCAAAATCAAGATAATGTATACTATGTCTGGAAATACGACAATGCTCTGTTATGCCATATCTAAATTAAGGGAATCATGGAATCCACAAAAACATTAATTGACCTGGATCATCAAGAAACTTCCTTGATATCTCATATGCACAATGCCTTTCCATCCCCCTCATCAAACTACAATACCCTCAAACTGTAATAGCAATCAACGGAAAGGAAACAACAGAAAAAATACAATTCTGTGCCAAAATCATGTTTGACCTAGCACAATGAACCTTCCAGGAGCAGTTCTATGTAATGCCCCGAGGAGACACACTGGCAATACTTGGCAAGGAATGGCTCACATCACACAACCCACACATTGAATGGAGGACCATGGAAATAACCTTCTCAAATACAGAAGATGGGAAGATGGCAAGGGAGCCTGAAAACATACCCCTTGAGTATCAAGACTTTTCTGATGTCTTCAATGCCAAGAAATTCAAAGAACTACCACCACATCGAAAACATGATTGTGCAATAACATTCAAAGCAGGGGCCAAACTACCTCAACCTGCAAAGGCTTATCCCATGTCCCCAGACCAAGCCAAACAACTGTGGGAGTTCATCAAACAAGAGCTCAAGGATGGGAAAATCAGACCTAGTAACTCACCTGCTGCCACCCCCTGCTTCTGCATCAAAAAACAAGATGGATCCCTTAGACTTGTAACAGATTACTGAAAAATCAATGATATTACAATCAGTGACCAGTTCCCCATTCCTTTACAGGAAGACCTCTTGGAGGAACTCCATGATGCCAAAATCTTTACAAAACTCAACCTATGATGGGGGTATAATAATGTTCATATCAAAGAGAGGGACAAGTGGAAGACTGCATTCCAAACCAAGGGTGGACTATATGAATATGTGGTCATGCCATTTGGACTGAAGAACGCCCTGAGTGTATTTCAACACTTCATGAATGAACTCCTCTGGGATCTCAAGGGTGTGTGTGTGGTGGTATACTTGAACAACATCCTCATCTACTCTCAAGACTAACATAGCTACACCACACACATACAAGAGGTGTTATGATGACTCAAAGAAAACCACCTATTTGTATGAGCAAAGAAGTGCCACTTCAATGCAGACACAGTTGACTATGTAGGAATCATTGTATCACCTGAAGGCATATCTATGGAACAATGCAAGGTCAAAGACATAGTTGAATGGCCCACTCCAAAAACTGTCAAGCAAGTCCAAGCTTTCTTAGGATTTGCCAACTTCTACTGCAGATTTGTCCCAAACTTCAGTAGCATCGCACACCCCCTCACCAACCTGACCAAAAAGGAAGGAAAATGGACCTGGGGAGAATCACAAGAAAAGGCCTTCAATGACATCAAAAAGGTGATTACCAAAGAACCAGTACTCACAGACCCCAACCATCAGGAAGCATACATTCTGGAGACCAATGCATCAGGGGTCGCAATGGGAGCAATACTCAGCCAGAGGTAAAAGGACAACAAACTTCACCCATTAGGGTTCATCTCCAAAAGCTTCAATGATGCCCAATGCAACTATGATACTTACAATAAGGAGTTATTAGTGATCATCAAAGCCCTGAAACATTGGCAGCTCTTATTGGAAGGGACCACACTCCCCATCACTATATACACCAATCATAAAAACTTGCAATACTGAAAGGACACAATGGAAATGGACCAAAAACACACATGATGGTACACTGAACTGGCATCCTTGAACTACCGGATTGTATATAGACCAGCAAAACAATCCCAAAAACCTGATGCACTATCTAGGTGGCACGACCATGAAGACATCACCAACCCAGCACAAGTACTGATTGCTGCTGAACAATTTCTAGGATTCAAAGCCGAAGTCGGAATTGACTTGATACAAGAAATACAGGAAGCACAAGGAGGAAATGAATCACTAGAAGCACTCCTACAGAGCACACAGAGGAAGGATGAACTATCACCATCAGTCAAAAAACAATTCAAATGTTATGAATATAGGGAAGGGCTCCTCTACATCAGGGGATTTTTTTTGGGCCTAGGAGCCTGAGAGAAACAAAAATACGGGGGACACAACCTCACATTCAAGAGTCTCCCGGAGCTCCAGGGAGACAGGTGAGCCAAACAAACCCATACATAGAAAATGCGCTAACTTATCCAGCCATCCAAATTACACACTCTGTGTACCAAAATGTATATTTTAACTGGTTTGTATAATACAACTTTTTTCTGGGGTCAGATTGTGTTAGTACATTATGGAGTAAATGCAATACTGTTAGAGCTGGCGCTTTGGGGCACAGCCACAAAGACCACGTGATGCGTCCGCCTCAACACTTAACCAAGGACATCCAAGCTTGTTTGAGCACACATAGTTGTGTGTGTGAATGTATACATACAGTAGTTTTACAAAATAAACACAATGGGCTACAAGGGACAAAATTTGGATGGAGAAATGAGGTTAGAGGAGGTCAGCGCATTTTTTATGTGTGGGTTTGTTTGGCTCGCCTGTCTCCCTGGAGCTCCGGGAGACTCTTGAATGCGAGGTTGTGTCCCCCGTATTTTTGTTTCTCTTGGGCTCCTAGGCCCAAAAAAAATCCCCTGATGTAGTATGACAACACTATCCTTGTGCCCAATGATCCCAAGATCCAAAAAAAGATTCTCCAAATGCACCACAATTCCCCAGTCATGGGACATCAGGGAAGATCATGAACACTTGAACTTGTTAAGCGAAGGTATTCATGGCCTGGTATGCAACAGCATGCCAACAACTATGTCAACATATGTGAAATATGCTCAAGAGCAAAGTCCACAAGTAACCACACCCCTCCAAAGACTATTGAAATAGCAAACAAACCATGGGAGCATATCAACCATGATTTCATTGTTAAGCTGCTGGAGTCCCATGGCTTTGACAGCATACTCATGGTGATCAATCACTTCTCAAAACAGGCACACTTCATACCATGCAATGAAAGTATCAATGCTGAGGAATTGGCAGAGCTATTCCTGAGGGAAATATGGAATCATCATGGTGCACCAAAAGTAGCGATATCATACTGAGGACCAACCTTCAACAGCAACTTCTTACAAACCCTATACGAATGAATAGGAGAGGAGCCCCAATTCTCAACCACATACCACCCACAGACTGATGGTCTCACAGAAAGAACAAACCAATGGCTTGAGGCATACTTGCAAAGCTTCTGCAATTACAGCTAGGATGATTGGGCAACATGGCTACCCCCAGCTGAATTCTGTCACAATAACCAAGTGAACAGTGCGACTGGACAAACAGCATTCCAAATGGTGTATGGGAAGAACCCTCATTGGCACATCAACAATACCAAAGGAAATAACCCCGATGCTAACTGGATGGCAGAAAGGATGAAGTCCATATGGGATGAAGCCAAAGCCAAAATGGAGGTTGGTCAGACAAAGGAGGAAGTGCTCAAACAGGGGTACAAGGAAGGGGACAAGGTCTGGCTCAATACGAAGAAGATCTGGACCTGTTGGCCATCAAAGAAACTGGATGACAAGAAGGCAGGACCATTCACCATTAGCAAAAAGATCTCATCGCACACATATAGGCTCGACCTTCCTAAGACCATGTGCATACACGATGTCTTCCACATAGAACCTCTCACCCTACAAGGAAGACTCGCGGCCATTTGGTCACTCCCAGATCTGACCCCCACTGATAATAAGGAAGAAGGGGAGGAACAATACAAAGTTGAAAACATGGTGAGTTGGGAGCAACAGAAGAATGGGCTTTACTACAAAGTCAAGTGGAAGGGATATGATTTGTTGGAAACCATGATAGAACAGGCTGAGAGGATCACAGAACTTGACCAAGTCATGTGCTGTTTTCTCAAGAAACACCCAGGCGCTGCAGTACCCAACAACTATAAAAAGGAGGAGGGCAAAGCGACAAGAACCATCAGCACTCCATCCACTACTCCTACCAGTAATCATACCACACTATGCCTGCCTACTCCACTCCTGATACCACCTTGCCCACTTCCCAACTCTGGTACCATAACCAACCCAAGTGATGTGGTGACTTTGGAAGGGCCTGGATGTATGCCAAGTCCCTCGACCCCAAGATCAAGATTGGTTATATCCCCAAGTGTGGGCGATGGGGATGCAAATGGGTTGGCAACAATACCCTCAAATGCCCTGTCTGAGGCATACTACTGTGGTGTGCAAGGCAGCTCCATCCCAGATCTAGCACTGCTATGCAACAAACCCCACTCTATGTCGTGGGAGGATGTGTCGGCTCCTCAATCAAGTACCTTGTACAAAACTCCAAGTGGCATGAGGAGTATGACATTGGATGGCAAGACGACGGATTCTGGATCCATGAGAACCGCCTCAATGAGTGGATCCAAACCGCCATGGAGAACTGGAAGCGACAAGTACCCTCTGGGTACTGGGGGGAACTACGCAACCTCTGTCGCAATGAGGGCTACAAACTTGTGGGAGAGAAAGTCATCACAGAACACAAATTCCATGACTGGCTTGACCAACAAGCATGGGATGCTGCCCAAATCCAACTTGGCCATGATATGGCTATGCTAGCCATGGGACTGGCACCAAGCCTGTTGGAAGAGTTAGAAGCAGCCAATCTGCTGGAGACCAGGGAGATCATGGAAACAGACTGTTAGAATAAGAAATTGGGCACCAGGATTAAGTTGTTAGTCAAGTGTCGTCACAATTCACCCTGTAAAATGTGGCTTTTATGTATTCTTCCCTTGGATTGTGTTTTCTTTCTTTTCTACCACATGTGCCACTTTGTTAGTTTTTAAGGGTCGCACTTTTGGGGGGGGGAATGTCATGAGTTCTCCACAGCTCATGGCTCACTCCCAACTTGTTTCAGCTTCTCTCTTGTCTTGTGGCTGTTTAGACGCTCACCTGACTCCTCTTTTGCACTCATGTATCACTCTAACTGTACTCGACTCAGAGCTGTATGCAGCCTTGCCAGTCATATGACTCGTGACTGTCACCCATATGTATTACTCAGGAGTTTAGGTGCAGTATATATACAATGGTGTGCAAACCTGGAAAGCCAGCATGCTTCACCTTGTCTAGCCACCATTCACTCATCTGCTCCTTGTCATGACCCGTCATTTGGTCATAATGAACTGCAGGGATTTACCCTGTAATTGTAGTATTTTCCCCAAGTCATTCGGAGTACTTGGGATATCACATGACTTCGGCGCTTATGGTGGTTACTGTTGCTTATGCAAGTCACTCCTGCAATATCTCTCCCATGTAATGCAGGAGTGAGGAGTGAGTGACTAAGCAATCATGTGACCCTGGGACCCTGTGCGGCTCGTATAAGATTCAGAGCCACAACAACCCTAGGAGCGACTACCCGTGACTCATAACAAACACGCATGACTCACTCATTGCTGCAGACAAGCCCACAGCCACCACAAGTGACCTGTTGACTGTGGAACGCACTACAATGACTCCTTCCCTCAGAATGACTCGAGGGTACTATGTGTATATTGAGAGACCGTGAAGCAAGCTAGTCACCTAGCTTGCTTTACCTTGTCAACCACCATTGAATATAGCATTCAACAAACCATTGAGCCACTACTTAAGGAATTACAGATAGAATTGAACACTCCATGACATTGTAAAGCAAGCTTCATACTTAACTAGTGGCTATACCACGAAAACAAATCTTACTGACCAAAGAAGATAAGGATTGAGTCCAAAGGAAGGACCAATTAACCTCCATGATATATAAGAGAACAACCAGAAACTATGTCACAGCAGCCACGAGATAGAAGTCCCCACAGAACCTGATCTGTCAGCCGAGCTTCCAATTGGGGAGACCCTGAACCCCAAACCCTCCCAGGAGCAATGCCAGTGGGCAATGAAACCCTACAGGGAGTACAGCCTGCCGACGACTCCTACCAGGCAGTGGATGAGATGACTCAGAGGATCAGTGACCAGCTGGGTAGGCCTAGTCCTACTCAAGTGGCACCAGTTGTATCCGCCCCAATCCACTTAATGACTGCTGAAGCAATGCAGCAGATGATAGCCACCTTGCAAGTAGGGCTTAAGACCTTCCATGACCAATCCCTAGCAGAAACCCAGAAGGTCTTTCAGGCCAGTGAACAAAGGGAGCTACTGTTTGACACGCAGGCCAAACAACTAGAGCCCATGCAGGAATTAGCCAAGCAAACACTTGGACATGCACAGGCCACAGCAGAGGGGAACATGTTGTGACCCGCTAGTTCTCTGATCTAGTGGCTAATGGTGGCTCGCTGTTTTGTTAACTGTCTGTACTGTTTCGGTATTTATTATCTATTTATTGATGCGTTCAACTATATACTAGTCGGTCTCAGTGTGGTGGACAAGATAAGGCTAACTGAGGGACTCAGCTAGCCTTACTCCTTCTTAAGTACCTGTGCCCGTGGTGAGTCATTTCTTCTGCAGTCCATAGTCACAACCAGGTCACGTGTAGTCTGGATGGCCTATTAGGCATAACCAAGACGGTCACATGTAATTTGTCTATTAGTCATACATAAGTATAGCTCGGGTTATTTGCGGCTCAGAATCTTATAAGAGCCGCGCTTAATCCTAGGGTCATGTGACTTGCTTAGTCAGGTTGAGCTCGGGTGTGCATTACAGAGGAGGGTTGTTGCACACCCGACTTGCATAACCACCGTAAGCGCTGGTGTAACGTAACATGTAATGCTTAGTCAGGTTGAGCTTGGGTGTGCATTACCATGGAGGGTTGTTGCACACCCGACTTGCGTAACCACCACAAGCGCTGGTGTAACGTAACATGTAACAGAGGTCACATGATGCATAAAGTGCTCCGATTGTCTTTGGATGAAATGCTATAATTATGTAATAACATCGACTTAGTGACTTTCTTATGTTTGAGTTATGACATCATGTCAAGCGGGTCATGACAGAACAGGGAAACACTAGCCAAAGCTAAAGAAGCCAGTGAGTGTACCCCCGAGTGGAATGGAACAATCAAGGAAATTAACAAAGGATGGTGAATCAGGGACAACAAACTAAATAAGTACCTAATGGAGACTAACAAGGAACAACAGAAAAGAGACGACAACCTGAACAAAACTATCAAGATGATGAATGGCATCCTGGTCAATCAAAGGGACAAATTGAGAAACATAGAGGAGTTGGTACAAGCAGTTGAGGAGCAAGTAACAAAAAAAACCTTTAAGGCAGATCTGACGGTACGAAGGAGGAGCAGTATGGTGGCCCCGGCAGTAAACCCCACAGAAGGCGAAGACCAGGACCCCCCAACTCTCCATTCTCGTCCCACATCTCCCTTTGAAGGTCATTTCCGTATCCACAAATCAACTGCCACTCCCAAAAGGGAGACCATACCAAGAAGGCAGTCCCACAGGGATGTCACCTTCATGAATCAGACAACCGCTGCAGGAGTCCCAATCCTGAAGGAGGCGCGAACCAAGAAACCAGAGCGCTTCTCAGGCCAGAAAGGGAAGGAAGCCGAGGCCTTTCTCATGAGGATGGAGATATACTTCAGGGACTATGATGAAGGGACCTTCAGCAACGGGAGGAAGATAACGGCCCTTCTAATGAACATGGCCCTGGGAGGTGTGGCTGACTGGGCACAACCACTACTTGTAAAGGTGTCTGAAAAGGACACCAAAGTCCCCCTGAAATCTTGGAAGGCCCTCAAAGCAGCCTTCTCACTCCACTTCACGGACCCAGTCAAAAAGGAAAGGGTGATCCGAAGACTCAGCAAATTAGTCCAAACCAAGAGTGCACAGGCTTATGCCACCCAATTCTGGATACTTATTCAGGAAGTGGACTGGAACCAAGAGGCCCTCGTTGATAAATTTAGGGAGGGACTCAAACCTGAGGTGCAGAAAGAACTACGCTGAATGCTGCTTATTGCCAATGTTGATGATGCATCGCTCGATGACTGGATTTACCTAGCCATTAAGACTGATGAGATTATCTTCACTGACCAGAAGCTCACGCCCAAACCAGCTGGTTGAAACTCCCCAAACCAGGACCGTCAGACTAAGACCTCACAGGCAGGATCCTCACACCAACCAACAGGAAAGAGGAAGCCCCAAATTACAGTAAGGGTTCCAGATGGGGAGAAACAGCACTGCCGGTGTGAAAACCTGTGCATTAAATGTGCAAAACTGGGACATGTCCTAAAAGACTGCAGGGGGGTCTGGACACTCGACAGCAAAGGAAAGGAACATAAACTGACTAGTGGCAAGGTGGTGCAATATCCAGAGGGACATATCGAGGCATGGCTTACAGAACTGGAAAACTAGATGCCTCCCCCATAACCATGTCAGGGGGCGGGCACGAGACCTGATCACAATATGTATATTACTTGAAGAAGGCAAATAATCAATCAATAATATACACAACGATCAAGGGAATCATGGATCTGGCCAAAACACTTATAGACTCAGGCTCCTCATGGAACTTCCTCGACAAGCAATACGCAAAAGCCAACAGCCTTGAAACTACCCTCCTAAAACACAAACACTCCATCATTGGAATTGACAGAAAAGAAATGAAAGACAAGATATCCAAAAGGATGGATATTGACATCAAAGTTGAGGGCAAAACATTCAGGTGCCCATTCTATATCATCTCACTTGAGGATATGGAAGTTGTCCTGGGAAAGGACTGGCTAGAGGAGGCTGACCCAATAATAGGATGGAGAGACCTCTCCATCAAATATAGGGATAACATAACTGTGCAAACAGCAGAAACCATACCTGTGATACCAGAGGAATTCCGAGAGTTTGAGGACCTCTTCCAAGAAGAGGGCTTCAGTGAGATGCCAGAACACTGTGACTATGACTGTGCCATTGACTTTGTAGAGGGCGCTGAATTACCCAGACCAGCCAAAACATACCCAATGTCCCCAGCGGAGTCTAAAGCACTAAGGGAGTACTTGGATAGGGAACTAAAAGATGGAAAGATATGACCCAGCAAGTCCCCAATAGCATCTCCATGCTTCTATGTTAACAAGGCTGACAGGGGACTGCGGTTAGTTGTGGATTATCGAATGCTGAACACAATAACAAAGCCCAATCAGTTCCCGATGCCTATCCAAGTTGATCTCCTCAAAAGGTTAAAGGATGCCAAGGTCTTCACCAAGATGGACATCAGGTGGGGTTTTAACAACATCAGAATCAGGGAAGGAGATGAGTGAAAAATGGCTTTCCACACAAAAGAAGGACTATTCGAGTACTTAGTTATGCCCTTCGGGGTAAAGAATGGTCCAGCTACCTTCCAGAGATTCATGAACTACATTTTCCATGATCTTATTGACGTGACTATGGTCGTATACATGGATGACAGTCTGATATACTCAGAGACCCTGGAAGAACACACCGAACACATCAAAGAAGTCCTCTGACGACTCAGGAAGCACCATCTATTCCTGAAACCCCACAAATGCAAGTTCTACACCACGACCATGAGCTTCATTGGAATTGTAATCTCCCCAGTTGGAGTGTCAATGGAGAAAGAAAAAACAAGAGCAATAGCCAAGTGGAAGGCCCCAGCCATGGTCAAACAGTTACAATCGTTCCTGGGATTTGCTAACTTTTACAGGAGATTCGTACAAAACTTCAGCGCAATCGCCAAGCCACTGACCAAACTAACCAGAAAAGACAAGAAGTGGTCCTGGACTGAAAAAGAAGAGGCTGCCTTCAACAGAATAAAGGAGGCTATTTCAAGAGACCTGGTGCTCATCCACCTGGACCCAAAGAAGCCATATTTCCTGGAAACTGATGCTTCTGGGGTGGCTATGGGAGTGGTGCTAAATTGGAGGGGAGAAGACAGGAGGCTGCACCCAATTGCCTTCCTCTCGGAAAGTTTCTCCCCACTGCAACAGAACTACGATACTGATGATAAGGAATTGTTAAGCAATCATATGATTGATGGAGCACTGGAGACTTTTCTTGGAAGGGACAGACGTACCAGTAACAGTATACACTGACCACCAGAACCTCCAATTCTGGGACAAGGCCCAGGTTTGGAACAGACAACACGCTAGATGGCATATGATACTTTCTTCCTTCAACTTCCAGATAGTATACTGCCCTGGAAAACTCTCAAATGAACCCGATGCATTATCCAGGTGACATGACCATAATGACATACCAAACCCCCCACAGGTTATGATATTGCCTGAGAAGTTCATAGGCTTTTGAGCTGAAACCACGATGGATATCCTCCGGGAGATTCAGGAAGCACAGGAGGAGGACGAGTCTATTGCAACCCTAATTGAAAGTACAAAGAAAAAGGACAAGCTCCCACCATCAGTACCAAAGCAGTTCACTTGATACTCCTGGGAGAATGACCTCCTACACTACAATGGACAGGTATTTGTCCCAGAAGACAAGGATATACACCTCTGCCTGCTTAAGCAACACCATGACTCACCTGCCGCAGGGCATCAGGGCCATAGCAGGACAACAGAACTACTATCACAAACATATTACTGGCCAGGAATGACGAAGCAGGTAAACAATTACGTTGACACTTGCAAAGTTTGCAGAAGAACCAAGGGAAGTGCACCAAAAATACCTCTGAAGCCACTACCCCTATCAGAAGTACTGTGGGAGGATATTACTTATGATTCTATAGTTAAGCTACCACTCTCCAGGGGATACAATAGTATCCTAACAGTCGTAGACAGATTCTCCAGACAGGCGCACTTCATCCCATGCCACAAAGCCACCAACACTGAGGGATTGGTGGATATATTTATCAGAGAGATATGGCACTTGCATGGGACCCCTAAAACAACCATCTCTGCCAGGGGTCTGACCTTTAACAGCCAATTCCTATGGGCACTCTATCGGAAGCTGGATATACAACCCCACTACTCCACAGCTTTCCACCCTGAAACCGACAGCCTGTCAAAACAAACCAACCAATGGGTGGAGGGCTTCTTATGCAGCTTCTGCAATTACAGACAGGACAATTGGGCCAAGTGGCTACCTATTGCTGAATTCTGCCACAACAACCACAGAAGCTCTGCCACAGGAATGACCCCTTTTGAGATAGTATATGGAAGACACCTATGTTGGAACAGTGTGGAAATACCCACCAGTAGTGGACATGTGATCCCAGCGGCTGACGCGTTGCTCAAGACCATGACTAGAATATGGGATGAGGCATGTGCGTGCATGGAGCTACACTGAACCAAAACCCCAATCACTACCAAGTTCCAAAAGGGAGACAAGGTGTGGTTGCTACTCACGAACATTAGGTCTAGCAGACCCTGCAAGAAGCTAGACAATCGAAAAGGGGGTCCTTTTACCGTAATAGACATCATATCTTCACATGCATACCGCCTGGACCTACCTCAAACAATGAGGGTACACAATGTGTCCCACACCAGTCTTCTCTCGCCATTCAAAGAAGATCTAGACTTCCATTGCCCCCAAGCCAATCTGCTGCCAATCATTACCCCAGATGGTGAGGAGCAATATGAAATTGACCATATCATGAGCTGGCGACAAAAGAAGAATGGCCTGTATTACCAAATACAGTGGGAAGGGTATGGCCCGTTGGAGGACACTGAAGGGCGTGCTGACAAATTTGAGGATATGCATGACTTGCTGGATGACCTGCGTGACAGGGACCCCGATGCTCCCATGCCCATTGGCTATATGCCATGTCTGAGTGACTCGAAAGTTGAAACAAACAAACCACACCAACACCGAAGCAGGCATATAAAACCCCCAAGGAGGGAGTCTAGGAAGAGAACTTCCTGACCACCTGCCCAACCCCAAGAACTATGCCTTCCCTGCACTACAACTAATACCTTGCCGGTACATCACAAGGGTGCCGAAAGGGTACCCCTCACCCATACTCCATCCCTGCCCCAGCAGAAACATTTGAACAGGCCCACCGGTATGCCCATCAGCTCATCCTGGACGCAAAGCTCGACTACATCCCACAAAAGGAACAAGACGTCTGTAACTGGGTTGATGATTGGACATACCACGACCTGAAACGAGGCCGGTTGATATGGTGCCACAGAGGGGCCCCGAAGACCGAGGCCGCACTTGCGCGAACGGGTATGTACAAAATGGAGGGTTTAGTGGGTGCCATGGTGGATGGGGTTGCACAGGCTGTCCGTGCATGGCGCCTCAAAAAGAAAGCTCATCCAATGGAGGAAACCCTGGACTGAGTGGTGAAGGAGGCCATACAGCAAAAGGTAAGGGAGGACCAGGAGCAATGGCAGAACGAGCTCCCCAGCCACTACTGGGGAAGATTGGACAAGGTGAGTGTTGCCGAAATGTACAAGCTGATAGCAGCCAAGGACGCCACAGAAGTGAATTTTTTTGACTGGATCCACCTTGGGAGTGGGCTGGCCCTGGTCTGCTCTCTCGGCGACAGCATGGAGTTGCTGACCTTAGCGGACAACGCCCCTGGCACGTCGGCTGAAAAAGGGGAGTCAGAAACCGAGGATTGGGGAGAATGGGAGGAGGAAAAGATGAGGGAACTGGAGCAGGCCCTGGGCAAAAACACAAGGAAGCTAGTAGAGGCCCTGAACGACTCCCTTGGTATGCCCACCCTAATTCCCGAAGACCAGCTATGACTATCCTCAAGAGCAAAGATAGTGAGGGATGTGTTAATCTTCTTTCTTTTTTCTTTACCTTACTTGCTTCTCAATTAATACAAGAACAAAAAGAGGAAATCGTGTTGCAAAAACTAATGAAGCAATACAAGATAAGATGACAGATCGCCCTTTTCCCCCTGCCACTTGGCCTGGTATAGGGCTTGCTCATTGAACGCCCACCGTGAGCAATAATGTGTGGGTGATGATTTTCCTTCCCCCTCCTACTGTCTGAACACCAAGCCCCTGCGCTGGGCAACTCCTCCCCATGATCCCCCATGTAATTGTCTGGAGGAGGGGTACATCAGGAAAACCAAGATAGGCTACAGTAGCCTGGTTTGGGCAATATTAGCTACTCTGGGTCTTTGTACGGGGCGGGAAACAAGTTGTATATATATGCATAGACGAGCGAGTAGGTACATTATGAGCATACGCCAGAGACCGGTGTGG
>WSTG01000684.1:0-14826 GCA_019616325.1 Ceratobasidium sp. 394
TAGATCAGTACAAATTATGAAGGGTACAACTTGTTTCAGCCTAGTTAGTCAGGGTCGTCAGGCGTTTTTTGCTGATGGTCCCGCCATTCTCCTCCCGGTAGTGAGTCTTGATAGCGCCAAATGCATTTGGCAAAGGCCCAATATCGTTGGTCGAAGGTGGCATTTTTGTGATGGGAGTCCGCGTTGAGAGGGAGACGTGTTCTGACGCACTTCTCATAACGCCCCATTATTTGCACCTGTTTGAATTCAATTAGAGGTTCGGGCATTTGGACTGTGGGCGTTCGCCATGTGTAGAAATCTCATGTATCTAGCAAACAATGAGTCAGTAATCGAGTCAAGCATACATGCTGCGCAGCCAGGTATGCCAATGACTCACTGGGCACTATAACAAATCATAGGATTAAACCCGAGTCCGCGCAGGAACCTCCCGGGCTCCGGAGCGCCGGTTTTGCTCCCTATTTTGTTGGAGCACTCGGGAGAGCATGATAGGCGTTCCTGGGTGCTCTCGCATTATCCTGTGCACTACAGAGGATGATACTTACTCCCAGGAGGCCACATGGGGCGCTCGTGAACGGTCCCCTGCTCCGGAGCCTCACGAGCTCCCATCTGTTGCTCACGAGAACCACGGTAAATAATAATAAAATGAATTAGTCACACGCTAGTTTACGAGGCAGTGTCTACAGTATTCAAGGAGTAAATAGACCAACAGCATCGATGGTGATGGTAAAGAGAATTAAAAACGATCAGACTGTTTGAAAGATGTCCGTGCGCACGCGACGCGCGACCTCCTTGAGCTCACGCGGTCAAACAATTACGCTAGGATAACACGAAAAGTTACACCAACCGGGAAGTGCAGTAACGTCGGTTGAAATTGTATACAGGATGTGGCGAGGATCGCCGCACCCTAACAACAAAGTGTCGGCAGACTGCTCGGGAGAGAGATTTTGGGTTAAGCTGATCGTAGGGGTTGCTCCCATAGGATAAATTTTCGATACTGATGGTCAAGTCAACGGATGAGACATGCTGAAATACATTTTACATGTTCGTCGCTATCAGATTTATCCCAGTACTATTGTGGTAGAGAGCGTATAACACATAAAAATTGTCAGGGCTTAATTCAACGCCTTTTGCGAGCTTTGGAGTTGCTTGAGCTGAGCGTGCGGCTCGTAGAAACGAAGAGTCGGAGGCCGGGCTAGCCACGCACGATCAGCCAGATGGTCATCCGGCGCTTATGGTACAAACAACGCCAGCAATACCGCGAATATGATTCATTTAAATCTTGGAGCACGTAAGATATCCGCTACGTTCGAATAAAGCACGGAATCTGGAGAGATCGTTAGTGTGTGAGAAGGTTGAAAATTCTGCAAAGAGGGGATCGCGGAGAAGCTCTAACTGGAAGAGTGAAGCGGCTGGTATTGAAGGGAGGTCAATAAAAGACGGTATATATCGACGTATAAAAAGCTGGAGCGGCATTCCAGGTCGCAAAGCCGGCGGAGTGCAGACGGGATAGAGTGCAAGAATATATGCTTTCTGAGGGTGGACTAGTCGCGTACTTATGCTTAGCAGGAAGCACCGGCGCTTGCCGGGTCCACAATGTGAAATTGCACCTGAACGTGTGGAATTCCATCGACGAGACTGAAAAGGTGTTGAATCTGGCATCCGCAGATGGCGCATCGCCATGTCAGGTGGATTTCAAATACACTATCGAGTTCCCTTTCTCCCCCCACTCTCCAGCATCGCTACCCACTGCATGCGCTGTCCAAGAGACCGCTGATGTTCTTTGTTTCTGGTACGTCGCTGCCGTTCGCAAGTGGGCCGGATGACGTTCTCCATCCTCCCCTTCGCCATCGCTACTGCCATGTTCGTCGCACCTGGAGCCACGACATCCTCTCCCTGACCTTGAGTTTAGCAATGCCAACGCATCCCAGCTGTCCTGCTACGGCCATTCTTCGTTGGACACTCGCCCTACTTTTGTCCTGGCGACATTTACTCAGACAGTCCCCCCAAGGCCACTTTCGACATGTTGGTCTCACTCGTCCATCGGGCCAATGCGCCCGGACTTCGATTCCTGGACGACGCCATTGACGTGCTGCCTCTGTGTGCTCTTCATCCTGGTATCCACGGCCGAGACCCACGACACCCTGGGGCATGGACTCAACTTAGCGCCTAATCATGCAAGCATTGTCACAGGCCTTGCGTGACCTGTGCACATTGTCACGAGGCTTTCTGGAAAGTTCTTTGGACGTGGCTCGGCGCTGTGGGCATATGGTCAAACAATTAACACTCAGATTCATAGAAAAATGGAATTTACGCAGAAAATCGTTGGAAATCACCGCACGCCCATCTACATTGAGGACTGCATCCTTGGGAAGTCGTTACAATATCAATCTGTTTGGAACCAAGAAACCTTGCACAGAGTTAATTGTCCTCGTCATCGCCTTCATCCTCAAACTGGATCCCTTCAAAACCATGCAACGAACGTAAGAGGGGTTGGTGCCCTGGATTATTGTTAGCGGCGGGTACAGCGGGTTGGGCAACCGCGACTGCAGTTGCGGTTGGCATGGCTTGCACGAAGACGACTGGTTGGACAAATGGCGCGTGGGGAAACGCAACTTGGTTCGCCATGGCATGTTCTAGGAGGATCACCGGTTCTTGACCATTCTGTCCAACGGGAACCACAGCCGCGAGGTTCTCGGGCACCTCATCTTCTGCAACCTGGATCCCTCTGATGCCGTGCAGCGAACCTATGAGTGCTGTGTGAGCCGGATCCAGGTTTGGATCAACGTTTAGATTGACGCCCAAGTCGACATTGAGGGCGGGAGCGGGCGCAAGCGCCAGCATTGGCAGTACCGACGTTGCCGGTCCGATATGCCCGGGCGCGGGGGGAGGGACGTGCGGCGGTATCAAAGCTGGGACAATCTCGCCTTGCTCATGGAGTACGACTGGTTCCGGGAGGAAAGTCAATTCTTGGGCGTTTTGTTCGCCTTGGGCGACGACGGCGGCAGCTACTACCCCTGCCGGTGGATTATTCGAGTTGTTAGCAGCACGCGCCTCTTGATTCAAACTACTGCGTCGTGTGCGTACGTGATGCATACGTCGGGAGGAGGGGCAAAACGGAATGGGGGAAACAAGTGTCCAGTGAGCCTCGTCGCTTTGTCCAATATGTCAAAACCGTACCTCCAATGCCATGAATTGTCTGTTCTGTGAGATTGTCCGCGTTTGACATCGTTAGGTTGGACTAGTAAGAAGGTTGTGCACGGTACGTCAGTTGGCGGTCGGCCTTGGACTGTGTAACAACCCTACAGGAGACAGACTCGGGGAAGTGGGCCTAGCGCCTGTCATAAAGTCCCGAGTTACTGCTCGACAGGAAATTGTTGCACCTCCATGAATACCAGAGTCGACTCTGCAATACAGATTCCTGCGAAAATTCTGGCCCGGCACAACCCAGGACTCCCAAACCAGGCAAGGCGGTGCGAGACTAGGAATCCTGGAAAACGGGTGTTCTAGGCTCCTCCAGGTTCCAACCGGGCGGATGCATTCCGGCCCGCAGGGTTGGCGGCCGGCTTCAAGTCGGCCTTGGACTCTGTAACGTGTAACCTATTGGCAACGCCGGCAATTAGATGGCGCCCGCTTATAGCTCATAGCCCCAGTTTTGTTATACGCACTCGGATTTGGAGGCGCGGCAAAGCTCTAGAGTGCGCGGTAGACCTCCCGCTCGCCTCAAGCTTTGCTAACTGCTTCGCTTGATAAATACTTTAATCGAGTGACACTTGCACATTTCCTAGTGTCTTTTCGTACTGTGCTAGGGGCATATTAGTCTGAACCAAGCGAACATACAGTATTAATGTCCACTTTAACAAAGCGTGCCCGATGGTATAATTAAATCCATGATACCTGCTCCTGCCCCCAGTACTCGTCGGTACAGGCTTTGCCTCGTTTCTGGATTGTCACGATAAAACTTTAATAAGTACGGATTATAGGCATTTTGCACTCAAACCCCCTGCCTAAACCTGCCCGCAATACTTTTTCAGTATAGAATCTGTCGACATACGCCCTTCCGCTGTGCATACGTGAACAATCCTTGTGCGTAGAAGCGATGCTCTTGCAAAGCCCAGCCCGATAAGTTGTTAGGGCAGATTGGATATATGCGGTTGCGCGTATCGCGTCTCTCCAGACCGGGTTCAGTTTGCTCGGTTCAAGTGCCCAAACCAAGGTCCCACACGCTCTGTTCGCAGCAGTGCATCCCCGTGCCTGGTGTAGTTTAGCGACGGCTGCAATTTAGATCACAATTTCCTAGTCGGTCTTGTGTTTGACTCATACCCCACGGAGTTTTGTTGTACTTGAGGCGCGGCAAAGCTCGTAAAGTGTGAAGTGGAGCTCATGCTTGCGCCAACCCCTCGCCAACAGGTTCGTTTGAGAAGCCTTACGTACATCTCCTGCACATTCATGTACCACTGCACACCCAACTTGATCCCATTGTCTGCACATTTCCCTTCCGGACTACTGTAATATTCGCGGGCTTGGGTATGTCGTTCGTCGAGGTAAGGGGGATGGGAGACGACCTAAGTGACGGTGGAGGCAAGCTTGAATTCTGGCTATTGCTGCTATTCAACCCGTCGATGTTTGCACTATATGTAGGTAGACATGGGAAAGCAACTCGAAGATTTCGGGCATATTAGTGAGTGCGCATACATGCTAATGATCGCTAAACTGGGGTTCCAACGCAAATTATATTGCTATCGTTTATGTTTTTAGAAATTGCTCCGATCCAGTCCATCAAGCTCGCGTGGGACAAGTAAATGATTTGAACTCACCTGTTACATAGCTGCCAGAAAGATCACTACCTCATGCCTAGGCCTGGTCCCAAATGTCTCCCAGTATATAGTCCTCACTACGTGATCGATTCAAGCTCCGCCTTTCCCCTCTCCATCTTCTTTAACCGTTTCATTTCCATTTTGTCCGGTTTTCTCCTGTCGAGATCAGGCTCGTTCGAGGCTATCCTGGGACGACCTAAATCATAGTTGGATGGCATCGTTGTCGGAGGTCGCCGCACACTACCCTGTGGAACGGGCAACCGAGCACCATCGCCCAGCGGAGTGGTAAGCTGAGATCCAGGCGTGCCAAGGGAGTACTGAGCAGGGGTCCGGGTGTTGGCGCCGGCCCGTACATTTCCAACTGATTCACTCAGCCTCCGGCAAAGCTGGGGGGACGCAAGCGTGGCCGGATCCCCAAACCGCGAGGACGACTCGTAGGACGGGTGGGTTCGACTGAGCAGGCAAACGGGGGCGTGTTGGAAGGGGATGTTGGGCGGGAAGAAAAGCGCGCGACGACGGGCGTTGCCACGATGGGGTCGTGGTTAAGCGCAAGTTGGCGCGTTGCGGCGCGTGGCACGTGACCGGCGTGCCGGCCGTTCCCTCGCTCAGTACTGCCCATGCGTTTCCGCCGGCTACAACGCGTGGGCTCCCGCTGTAATTTAGTAAACTTCGGGCCAGGTGTATTGGTAGGACCGGGTGGGGTGCCTATGACCATCTTGGGGAGTAAGAGCTCGGGCCGCCGGCAGAGTTTGCGCCCATCCGACGGGTAATGGCTGGGCGCGGCGGTCGTTGCTTGCCGTGCGTTCTAGCAGGCTCAGTACTTCATATAAGTCAAGCGCTCTACTGTTGGTATAACTGTATCCATAGCTATTAGGGGGAGCAGCATCATTTGGTGCTATTTGGGGTGTGGGCATGGCGACACCGGCGGGGGGAGGAACAGTGGGAGTAAATTTTGGACGTTGGATGCTGGTTGATGTTGGACAACTGCCGCACCAGTACCAAGTCTCGCGGCATTCCTAAAGGACGATGCTGTGCTCTCCGGCCGACCGTGGTCCCTATTACAATCGTTCTTGGTAGCCATAGGTCCCATTATACTCGCACGAGAATCTTCGCCGGAATCGCTTGGACTAGGTGAGGGTTGGAAGAGGGCATGGCATATAGACACGAGCAATACCGCGAGAATAGGAGTCATTTAAAGCTCGGAGCACGCGAAACATCTTGTCACGTCAGAATAGAGCGCGGAGTTTGGAGAGATGGGCGCTTGGGTCCTGGTACAACGCCGCTTTGTTGCTGGGTACTAGGGAAATAGCCTCGGTGATTGCTGAAATCATGTAGCTGCAAATTCAACGAATTAAATTAATTTTGTGTCCCAAATGAGGATATAACTCATTTATTGTCCACCTGGCACCACGCGGAGCGCCACACGAGGTTAAATCGCTTACTGTTCGATCAATATGAAATTGTAACGGAGGTAACCGGTCCGCACGCAATCAGCACGGCACTCTCCGTGAAGGTTTCTGGGTGAAAGGCTGATGATTCATCACTCTCTTCCAATGCACCACGTCAACCCCAGGGCCTCACTACTCAGGCCACAACGTCCGGCTCCTGACTCAAGTGTATTCCCCCGCTGCCTGCGCCGCTCAACAGATAACTTATACCATTCGTTCTCAGTACGACGCCGCCGTTTCATAAGTGGATTAGGTGACGCTTTCCGTCTTTCTTTTCCTTGGATGATTCCCATGTCCTTTGGAATCGCTACAATCATTCATGGCCATCGCAGATGGCATATTCAGCTAGAACTACGACCTCGTTTTCCGGACTTTTGCTTCAACAATGCTGACATGCCCTGGTTGTCTTGGTGCCCACTTGGAGTCCGCTAGCTAAACCAACTGCTGCCCTCTTATTGGGTTTGTCCTTCTCTGCTCTGGCGACACCATACTTGGGCAGTCTCGTACCACTGCTCAAGATAGTCGTTGACACACTGCCTCCTATTCGGCCAATCACTATCGCCGCGCCTCGAGGCAGCACCCTCATCCAGGCGGGCGCCTGAGGCGTGCCACAGGGCTGTGTGACCCGTCACCACGTTGTCACGAGGCTCTGTTCTGGAACGTTCTTTGGCTGAGGACCATGGAGACCTCAAACAATAATACTCGGCACTTATGGGAAAATGGGGGCTACATAAAAAATTCGCTGGAAATGACTACACATGCTCTACATCGGGGCCGCGTCCTTGGGGTTCCTCTAAGTCAAGTCGTGAAAACATCAATTCGTTGGGAACCAAGAAACCTCCAAACCGTCAATCATCCTCATCATCGCCTTCGGCCTCGAACTGGATCCCCGCAAAACCGTACAACGTGCGCAGGAGGGGCGGTTGCCCAAGGTTATTGTTGATGACGAGTGCAGCCGGCTGGACAACCATGACTACCGCTACAGCTGGCATAGCTTGCGTGGGGACGAATGGTTGCACGAATGGCGCGTCGGGATACGCAACTTGGTTCGGCATGGCATGTTCTGAGAGGATCACCGGTTCTTGACCGTTCTGTCCGGCGGGAGCCTCGGCCGCGAGGTTCTCCGGTATTTCGTTTTCCGCAACCTGGATTCCTCCGATCCCGTTTAACGAGCCCATGAGTCCTGTGTGGGCAGGATTTGGAGCCGGGCCAACGTTCAGGTTGCCATTAGGGACGGGTGCGGTCGGCGGAGTAGCGGCGGGCACGAGTAGCGGCGGAACCGACGCTGCTAGTACGGCATGTCCGGGCACAGGCAGAGGAGTGTGCGGTGCTATCAAAGCTGGAACGACTTCGTCTTGCCCATGGAGCGTGACCGATTCCGGGTGGGAAGCCGATGCTTGGGGGTTTTGTTCGGCTTGGGCGACGACGGCGACAGCTACCTCTGTGGTCGGATTATTCGAGTTGTTGGCAACGAGCGTCTCTTGATTCAAACCGCTTCGTCATGCGCGTACGTGATGGATACGTTGGGTGGAGGGGTAAAACAGAAGGGGGGGGTCAGAAGGGAAACAAATGTCGAATGAGCCTCGACTTCGTCACTTCGTCCAGTACATCGAAACCTTACCTGCCAATGCCATTAACCGTCTGTTCTGTGATACTGCCCGTGTTCATCGTTAAATTGGACTAGTAAGCGTGGTGTGCGGTGGTGTGTAGTCTGGTGTTAGCCTCGCACATATTACGTGTAACCTATTTAGCGACGGCGGCAATGAGATGGCGCTTTCTTGTGTTCAGCTCTCGTTGTACGCACTCGTACTTGGATGCGAGGTGAAAGCTAATAGAGTGTGTCAAGCGGACCTCGCGCTTGCGCCAACTCTTCGCAAACTAATCCTTGAGTCTGAAAAGTGCTACACAAACCCCTATTTGGAGCCCCTAGAGTACTAAATACAGTGCATAGGAGCCATTTGAGGCTGATTCGTGCCCAGAATCTGCCCCTAGTATCGGTATAACTCCAGCGATACTCGATTTTCTTAGTTGCCAGCATTCATATTACATTGTTTGATAGCATGATCTGTAAGCACTAGCGCATATATTCGTCTCTTTTCGTACTGTACTAGGGCATCTCAGTCTGAACCACACGAAAACAGTAGTGCACATTCCAAAGAAACTGGTCTGATAGTATAATGAGATTCGTGATACTTGCTCCTAGCCTTGGTGGCTCGTCGAAACAGGATTTGACTGGTTTCCGGCGTTGACTTCCGATAAGTGCGAGCGCATGATAAGTATTTCAGCAAGTACACAATGTCAGCGCTTCGCACCCAAATCCCCCTCTCCAAACCTGTCCACAATGTTTTGTCAAGATGGAGTCTATCAACTTAAGCCCTGCCGGTGGGCATACAGGAACGATTCCAATATGTCAAAGCAATCAATAGCCCCTCGAAGCGTGGCTGTATGGTTAGAATGAAATTTGGTTGAATATATACTATTGTACGTATCACGTCTCCCTGGATCGGATCTCTTTTACTCGTTTCAGACGTCCATAACTAAAGCCCAGTACGCTCTATGCGCTACAAGGCACCTTCGTTATGTCTAGTGTTGTTTCAATCGCCCGCCCCGAGCCGTCAGCCATAGAATCTACACTTCCACTTCTCCTTGTAACCGGGATGGCCGTCACAATTATTATAGGGAGAAGCCATGTGATCTGCCCCGGTACAAAGCGAGTGACCTGACCGCTGGGCCGGCAAGTAGGTTCATAGGCTGGGAGACAAGACTGTGATATCTCGGAGCGAATATATCGCCTTGGCGGGCATATTTTATCGTGAGCTTGACGTTGGAAAGAAGTGAAGAGAGCACGAAACGTTGGGTGTCGTGGTAGTGCGCCAGGGGCGAGAGAAGACCGTTAGGAAGCGACCCGGTCATTAACGCGCGACCGGCTGCGCCGAGTGTTCTTCAGCCATAAATTCATCACAGGATCTTAGAGCGTAGTGAAGGACGAGAATGCGTGGTAGTAGCACCTTGTGTTTATAGATAAAAACAAACTACCAAGGCGGGTCAGCGCGTCCTCAACAAACGCACATCCAATCTCCTTCTCAACCTTTCCTTGGATTTACATCCTATAATATAATACATATGTCTTAATGCTCGCACAAGTCAAATACCACTTGGAAGAACTTTTCGTCGTTCTCTGCGACAAACGCCTTTCGTTCGTCCATCAGCTCAAGCCTATATGCTTCCGCTTCCTCCCGTTTGATTGTACCCTCAGCGAGTACATTGACCCGGTCGATAATTTCGGGCGCCAGCTTGTCGAGAGATGCTTTTAGGGTTTGGTTAGCGGATACAGCGGCTGACCGCCATTCATGCTGCTGAGGCGGGACGGTGGTGGTCGATGGTCGATGAATAGCAGGGTCAACCAAGAACAGCGCCACAATCTTTCGATGACCAGGCTTCGTTTTGTCCTTGAGCTCGAATGGGGATACTTTGTGCTGGTAAATGTTGGGAAAGGCGATAGCCCTGTCCTGGCACGTTATGATGGAACCGAGTTCGTTTACGCATGGGTCATCCCTTATCAAGAATGTATTGTGAGAATCTGACTGGCTATATGCGGTGTGAGGATTAAGACGCTAACCTGGCTATTCCCCACGTTAGACGGCATCCACGCTCGTCGTTTTGTTCGTAGCTTCCGGGGATAGAAGCAGCGGTTCGGAACGCCAGTCGGCTTTCAGTGATATTATCTTCAGAATAGTAATAGATTCCAGACGCGGCGATCGCCTCGTTCGACATGCCTTCGATGTGCCACGAGCCACCCGCGTACTCTGGCTTTTCCGGTGTCTAGTGTACCTCGTCAGTGATAGCGGCCCAGAACAAAGTAGATGTGCTGACCAGGTGGATGTTCGCTAGTTTGACTATCACTTGGATAGTCCTTCCACGGAGAGAGTACCAGGTACCGCGCATCTCCAGGCTACCCGGGAAATACCCGTTAGGACAAACATAGGGCAGTCGAATCGGTCTATTATCAGACCATTCCCTGTATAACCTGTCAAAACTTTCATCGTCGTCTGGATAGTCTCTATAATCCGGCTCAGGCATGTAGGCTTGGTCGTAGGAGTACGCGTTGTTGGTACGTGCAGGAACGGCATAGTTTATCGGGATCGAATCCGTCAAGACGCGTTCGAATAGCGGTACAAAAGCTCCAATAAGCCCCTCGATTGTCGTATACAATTCGGCGTGCTGCTCCGGGTGAAGATTGTTGATATAGCTGACACTCTTGACTGATTTGCCATCGTCTGAAACAACAAAGTCCGTCGGAAGCCACTGGAACTTTGCCGAGATGTGATACTTCTCTCCCCGGGTGCGGTATAAATCTGGACCTCTAGGGATCTCCGGAGGCGGGATAGGTTTGAGTTTCGCGACGTCGCGATCGGTAGATCCTTCCGGGTACGCCAGAGTCCGACCATACACGATTGGATACAGCGACGGGTGGACGAGATCAAGGACCAGGCCGTTCGAGCGAGGGTGCCAGTCCTTTTCAGAATCCGGTACATCTTCGAGCTTGGAAGCCCCTGCGACAAGTTTCTCCTTGAGTGATCCAGGGATGAGCTTGTCGGACTGCCAGATGCAATCGTAGCACGCGACCTGCGTCAAATCAATTAATGAGAGGTTCAAACTTCAACAAGCCTGCATACCTCTGCGCCAGTGTCTTCGTCACGTAGCTTCGCGTACCCATCGAGCTCGTTGAGGACATAGTCGACATGAGACTCTTTCATGCGCTCAGCCTTTTCGAGAGCCTCGGCACGCCACTTGGCTAGTATATCTTGGTCGCGAAACTTGGTCCACCAGGAGGGCTTTGAACGAAGAGCAGCGGACAGCTTGGTCATCTCGAGCTCGACGAGCTGTGGCAAACTATGGTCAAACTTCACGGGAATTAGTTCAAAAGGTGCGGGCGTACTGGCTTGGCAGGAGTCACACTCTTCTCCCCCCAGTAGTGACTTTCGATAGCGCCAAATGCATTTGGCAAGGGCCCAATGTTGTTGGTCGAAGGTAGCATTTTTGTGATGGGAGTAAGCGTTGAGAGGGAGACGTGTTCTGACACACCTCTTATAACCGCCCCATTATTATTTGTACCTGTTTGAATTCTACTGGAGCTCGGGCATTTAGACCGTGCGGCGCCCACATGCGGCGGCATGTGAAGAAATCTCATGTATCAAGTAGAATGGGCTAGAAAAATGAGTCAGTAATCGAGTCAAGCAATATGCGCAGCAAAGTATGCCAATGACTCGTTGAGAACTGTAGGGTGTAAACAGGGACGCTGACGCGCCCTCTCGTACCCTATCTCTCTACCTTTCTCTTTTTCTCTCTCACTCACACTCGTTCAACACACTCTTTTGTATTTTTCTTTCTCTTCTATATATGATTTAATACATACATTGGTTCTATAGCATGTCACGCCGTGCCTGTGCCCTCCTGCGTCACTGGCTTGGAGATCTGGTCGTTCCGGTTTAACATTCAAGAGTAAGTAACCGAAAAAACTCTTCTTTTCAGCATTTGATTTACACCCAAGCGGTTCGTAAAGGTTAAACGCTACCTCGAGAAAGTTTTGCTTATGCTCCTGAACAGACGTCATCCTATTATCCTTCAGCTTCCAACTACATGCCCCTGCCGCTTCCTGCGTCATCCTTCCGTCTGAAATTCGGCTTAATATTATTGAGAATTTCAGACGCTGGGTTGTCAAGGGCGGTATCCCACCGCTCTGCTCTGCCAAATCGACCGCGACTCACGAGCGATCTCTATCAGGGGGCCCAGCTTACGTGCTCATGACCGCTCCCGACTGCTCCCGATCGCTCGGGAGCCCCGGATCTCCTGAGCAACACGTGCTCAGGAGACCTCTCGAGCGATCGTGACCAATCATAAGCACGTAAGCTAGGCCCCCTGATAGAGATCGCTCGTGAGTCGCGGTCGATTTGGCAGAGTGATGCATCAGCTGCTCTGCATGCCTTGGTCGCGAAACCCCTGTCAATCTGAGTGCTTCGGACGAGTGGCATAATATCAGGCTCAACTAGTGATAGTACCGTGCCTGGTGTATTTTCAATTGCCCACTCTGAACCATCATCATAGAATATACGACTCTACCTCTGCCCGGGCTGGCAAGCGGGTTTGCAGGCTAGGGACTAAAGGTTCTAAAGTACTATAGGTCTAGCGAATATATACACTTGACGAACGTGATTTATCATGAACTTGACACGAGTGAGGCAGGGTGGGCAGGAACGTCCACTCACAACGCGCAGCAGGCGGCAGGAAAGGGCCGAAAACAGCTGGGTCTGCTAGTGTGTGACTGGCTCGGCGAAAGGCTCCTCAACAATAGTAACGATTCAGAAATCTAATCGCTTGAGCTTAAGGCAGAGTAGAAAACGAGGGTGTGTGACAGTAACACCCTCGCGTCTACAGTAAATATGAAATATCATGGTCAATACGCGCATGTTCAACAAGCCTTCCTCCAAACCATCTCGCTCTTCTCGACCTTCCATATGAGTTTACATCCTACGATACATACAATACACAAGTCTTAATGCTCGCACAGGTCAAATGCTACTTGGAAGAACTTTTGGTCGTTCTCTACGACAAACGCCTTTCGTTCGTCCATCAGCTCAAGCCTATATGCTTCCGCTTCCTCCCGTTTGATTGTACCCTCAGCGAGTACATTGACCCGGTCTATGATTTCGGGCGCCAGCTTGTCGAACGATGCCTTCAAGGTTTGGTTAGCAGATACAGCGGCCGACCGCCATTCATGCTGCTGAGGCGGGACGGTAGTGGTCGATGGTCGGTGAATAACAGGGTCAACCAAGAATAGCGCGACGATCTTTCGATGACCAGGCTTCGTTTTGTCCTCGAGCTCGAATGGCGATACTCTGTGCTGGTAAACGTTCGGGAAAGCGATAGCCCTGTCCTGGCACGTTACGATGGAACCGAGTTCGTTTACGCATGGGTCATCCCTTATCAAGAATATATCGTGAGGATGCGACTGGTTATATGCGGTGTGAGGATTAAGACGCTAACCTGGCTATTCCCCACGTTAGACGGCACCCATGCTCGTCGTTTTGTTCGTAGCTTCCGGGGATAGAGGCGGCGGTTCGGAACGCCAGTCGACTTTCAGTGATATTATCTTCAGAATAGTAATAGATTCCAGACGCGGTGATCGCCTCGTTCGACATGCCTTCGATGTGCCATGAGCCACCTGCGTACTCTGGCTTTTCCGGTGTCTGGTATACCTCGTCAGTGATAGTGCCCCAGAATAAAATAGACGTGCCGACCAGGTGGATGTTCGCCAGTTTGACTATCACTTGGATAGTCTTTCCAGCGAGAGGGTACTGGATACTGCGCTTCTCCAAGCTACCCAAGACATACCCGTTGGGAGAAACGTCGGGCAGTCGGATCGGCCGGTTCTGGGACCATGACTCGTACGCTTTCTCAAACCCATCGTCGTCGTCTGGGTAGTCTCTGTAATTCGGCTCGGGCACCTGCCCTTGATCGTAGGAGTATGCGTTGTTGGTACGTGCAGGAACGGCATGGTTTGTTGGAATTGAATCCGTTGTAGTGGGGGTCATGTGACCTGGGTTTGCCCTCTCTTGCTCATCCATAGCTATCGGATACCCTTGCTGCCCTCCGGCGTGTCCACCGTGGTGACGACTGTGGCTCGATACTATTCGTGCCTCTCTGCTGCCCCAGACACATTTTTACGCGACCTTACGCGCTCTACGACGCGCACTACGCGTCCCTCTACGGTCTAAGACCGTGCACAGCCACATCCAGTGGCCCCAACCCGCTCTGCTCAATTTTCCGGCGCGTATGCGCACTCTCACGACACACCCTACACACCAACAGATAGCTCTCGCCAGCGCGGTTCAAACGATCCCCTCATCATCTCTTTTTACTGCGCTTTCGGGTAATCTTGTCTGCCTCATCTAATTGTTCTTGTCTTGGTACTTGGTCCACTTTGGTCGCGTATCCTACCTCCAAAAAACGCGTCAATACCCGCTCAGCTGGTACCGTTTGACAGCCCCGGTTCTTGCGCGTCAAACAACACCAGCCGCACCCCATTTGGAGCCCTGCAGCGCGCGACGCGTCCCCATTTTCGCCGCACAGACGCCCCACCAACCTCTTCTCATTGTTTTCAAATTTCTACCGTCAATCCTCGTCCGCTCGGCCTGCTCCTATATTCGTTCGAAGGGCTTCACCTGTCGCTATCGAACGGCTACTTGCACGCGTCTCCACTCTCAATCGTTGCGGAGATCGCACGACTTCATCCGGCGCTTAGTGCAGTTTGGCCCCGTAGAGGTTTTCTATTTTTCGCGCGCTCATTTCTCGCTCGCTCACTCCCCGCGATACACCGTTTTACTCTACTCGTCGTTGCGCATCGAACGACCTACTTTGTGTCCCGATCCGACCGCTCTGTGCTCCGTCACCGCTGCCGTATTCCGCTCACCTGTACCTTGGAACTTGGAGCCACGGTCCCCCGATTTTCGAATTTTCACGTCGCCATTTCCGCATCCCTCGTCTCGCGCCACACACTATTCGAT
>WSTG01000686.1:0-14811 GCA_019616325.1 Ceratobasidium sp. 394
TACACTCGTCGGAATTACGTTTTCAAGTGCCATTAAGTCCAGCGCTTTTTGTGTATGCTTCTGCACAATGTGATCATCGTATTCCTGTTTATCTGGATCGGTTTCGGGCCGGTTGACACCATCAGAACATTCCTCGTCGTCATTTTCAGCCAAGTCGGAGTCTCCGACGGAAATAGCAGGCTGAGCCACCACCGACTGTCCAACTGGTTCCGTGACCTTTTTGCGGCGAGGCGGGCGAGAGAAAAGTGACAAGAATGCCTACAAGAAAACAATAAGTATGGCAACCTAAACGTAAATTAGTAAACAGACCTTAGCCATTAAGTTGATGATGTGTGCGAGGCATCGTACACGGCTGCTAGAGCCACGGAACGAGGGGACAAGAAGGGATAGGTTGTCCACAAGCGTCCCATTGTTACTAGCATTATCGAGACAGATAGAAAGAATCTGGGAATTGTAAGTCGGATGATCTGCAAACTAATAGAAACAACCTACTTTCTTGTCAATCTCATATCGCTTGAGGCACTCTGCTACACGGGAGGCAAGATAGTCCCCTTTATGTGCATGAGTTAAGCTGAAAATAAGCGTTCAGGAAACCTCATGTTTGATCGAAGACAGCATACACTCACTGAATAAACTCTAAAATACTCCGCCAGATTCTTCCTTGATCTCGCCATATGGCAACAAGGCCAAGGAACGACGAAGCCTGAGGGCTAGTCCAACCATCTATTGCAAAATGCATAGCGCCTGGGACCTTCTGTAATGGATGGTAAGCAATAAATGACAGTCGCTTAGATGTGAAGAGAACCTGTGACATACCTTAAAATACTCCTTAACTTCGCCTGAAACGCTCGCATATATGGTCTGAATATCCCTAGATACCGTCATCGGGGAGGGGAGCGAAGTACCGGGGCGCAATAGCTCAACCTCTTGTTGATAGAGGTTGTCAGCTACTGAGTTGAAAGACCGCTTGTTCTGAGCACAGCGGAGCGCAATAAGGACTCGGTGTCGGGCCTCGGAGTAACCCGAGAAGAAGTTTGAATGAGTGGTGGGGCTTTGGGTTACCCCCCAGCGGGCATCGCACGTCTTGGCCGAGCTCAGCAAGTTTTGAGTTCCGTTACCCGTCTTCATGCGATCTCGAAATTGAGGCAAATGCGATGGGTGGCCGTGCTTGCACTCGAATCGAAAGACAAGCCGACTCGGATTGCCGTGTGCGTCTAAGATGCGGTCGAGATAAATGTTGTAGTGCTGATATGCTCGAGATCGCCAGCTCCCAAACGATGCAGCTGTAGCAAAATCAATAAAGGCAAGCCCGGGACGGTTGTGGTGAGGCACGTACCGATAATCTCAGCGTCGCTGTATGGCCAAGCCTCGAGGTCTGTAAGCGCATTGAGTCCACGACTACGGCGTGCTCGTTGTCGGATGGTATGCGTTGGAGTGGCAGTCATATTTAAGCTAATATTGAGACCCAAGAGTACAGGAACAAGTGACCGAGAAGTCCCTCACACCCCCTGGTATTTATATGCGTGCTAACGAAGCCCGGCGAACGTCGTAGAAGCCGGCGCACCGACGTACGCGCAATGGCGGGATTTGTTGGGCCTTTGACTCGGTTGCTTAGTAAGGTCTATGGAACTATCCGGAACCATCCAGGTTGCGTGGTTAGAATTTCAAATTCAACCGGGTTATCCGTCATCCGAACCATTCCACAACCACGGATAAGCCCCGGCTGCCACCGTGGTAAGGCCGATCCACGTTAGACCCTATCCTCGGGTCGTTCCAGGACCCCGGAGACCCTCCGCCGCGGAGCATCCACGCGGCCTGAACAATCGTGATGATCGAGTCCCTTCTCGGCATCGATAAACCTAAACCTAAAGCTGATTAGTCCAGGACAGGCATCGGCAGCTAAATCGAATCTAGCCTGGTCACCTCTAGGTTGGCAGCGAATCACTCCGGTTCCGGTCGCAGTTTACGAACCGAGCGCGAGGTCAGGTAGGCGCAGCACGGGCGCCGTGACGTCTCCCCGGACGACCATACAAGGCTAGGAACACACAAGGGGGAATGATACGGCCCAGAGTGCGCGCGGCGATCCAAATAGAGTTGCTCAACCAAATCGTCTGAGCTCCGTGGCGCCAGCATGCTCCTAATTATAAACGAGCGCTCACGAGCGTGGCGAGCACCGTGCTCCTTTGTCTCCTGAGCGCTCGTTTATCATTAGGAGCGCACACGAGCAAACACCCGGCTACCATGCGCTCCGGAGGTCTTGTGGATTTTGCCGACGTGGCACGGCGGAATGATGTTGCTCGTTGTTGTTGTTGCTGTTGTCCGTTGTCGATCTTTTCGTTGTTTGTTTACGGCTGGTCTTTGCGCTCTGTCTCATTAGGTTAGGTTCTATTTTGCCTACTCGATGTCCGGTTTAACCGCGTGACAGCAGAGTCTCGATCGGCAGCGTGCCACATGGGACTCCAGACGAGGTCTACGATGGAGCGAGCCAAGCGCAGCAAGGTTTCACATGCGGACTCCCACGGGCCTAGTGCGGTTTGAATCGTATCTATATCACGCGTGTCAAGCGGCGCGGCATCCGACCTTCGGGGAATTGTATGTTCGGCCGTCTGGGTGGCCTCTTCCCCACCTAACCTTACCTGACTGACATAGTTGCTCCACGGCAAACGACGACAAACGCCAAACTTGCCTCTACAGCCTGGCTTCGCCTGAATTGCTCAGAGCCCCCCCTCCCACGTTCATCACACGCGACCCGACCCAACTATCCAACCAACCAAACCAGCCACCACGAAACCACCGACGAACAAGCGAACGAACGAACGAACCAGCCGACCGACGGACCAACCAGGCACTCGCCGCCATGGAAGAACAAGGCGACCACGATGGAGTCGACCTGCGTAAGACGATCGATAAGGACTTGCCTCGCACGACGCGGTGTTCTCTGGAGCAGTGGTGTGAGCGGCGCAAGGCGCTCAAGCCGAACCGCCAGCAGTGCGACAAATTCACGCTTACTGGTCATTATACGGACGAGGCCACCGGTGTCCCGACTAGGTCGCGGATCGACTTCCACGACCACCGCATCCCCGACAACATCACGCTAGTCCAACACTGCGACGTCGACTCGGTGCTCGGCGTCGTGAAGGGCGACTTTCCGATCGCAGACGGCGTCGTGCTGAAATACTTCATGCTCTCGAGCCCCACGCATACACTCGATTCGGACCTGCATCTGCCTCCCGTCAAGGTGCTCGACCACCACGGCGAAGAAATGGTGAGAGCGAGCGCCTGTCTCTGCGAGTGCTCCGTACCCGTATCTGCGACTGACGCCCTGCCAGTTTGTGGACCTTCACAAGATCCCCAACGCGCGTTTCTTCGAGATGGAGCCACAGGCGCTGGTACGAGTCTGCTTCCCTCTACTGGAGCCCGGGCCCGGCAAGAGCAACTGCGTCCCCGAGGGCAAGCTGAAGCTACTGTACGACCACGCGGTGCGCGAGGCGGCTTTGGACACATTGCCTGAAGAGCTCACGGCCACCTGGCCAGCCGAGTGGGACGACGAGAGGTTTCGAGCGGCGGGCAACGGCCGGGGGAGGCCGGTGCAGCACACGGGCAGGGATGTCCACTCCGCTTATCTGAACCGCTTTGTGGCGCGCATGCGTCAGTTGGTGGACGCGAAGGAGGAGCTGGCGTGGGCCAGATCGTTCGTCTTCCTCCTCGAGATGAGGGGCCTGAAGACTAGGGACGGTAGCATGCACGCCCCCCCCGAACCCGACTCCGTCGTCCGAGGTAAGCGCCCTCGCCCAACGCCTGCCTGCCATGCTCTGACGACCACGCCCACCCTTGTGTCCCCGTCTGGCAGACGGGTTCGTCGATGCGGACAACCCTAGGGTGCGAGCTGTCGAGCAGATACTCAGCGCCTTCCACACGGCCGATTTCGAGCCCGGCTGTTGGTTCATCGACTTGGGTCTGAACTTCAAGGTTCCTTCCCCCCACGGCGGCTACGACTGCCCGCTGCCGGCCGTCGAGGCGCACGCCTCCATCCTCGCGCACATCCTCGGAGCCGACATGGCGACTTGCATTGACTGGGTCCGAGGGCGCGGGGGACACTACCAAAGGGACGAGCTGGCGCAACTCAAGGCGGTCGGCGGATTCCGCTTCGTAAATCCAGACGCCGCAGAGACCGGCATCCATTACATCCAACTGTACACTAGCGACAAGAGCATAACCTACAACCTCAATTTGGCCCACAAGGCGAGGCGCATTACCACCCGACAAGTCCTGGACGATTGGGACAAGGTGCGAAAAGATCATTTCCAACCCATTTTGGCCGCCTTGGAGAACGCCTCTGCCGCCCACGATATGAGTTCCCGCATCGAGGTGAGGATCGATACGGACCAGTTCCCGTTCGCACAGCAGCGTGTGCCGGACGAGCTGGCACGCGGCTGGCACTTCGCCGTGCCGCCGAAACGGTGGTGGTAAGAGCGTCCGCCCGCCGATGTGTTGAACCGGTCTGATAGCGTCGCAGGGGCTGGCGATTCGGCCGTATGGATTCCGCGTACTCCGTCATGCGGATGATGATGGGGTCTCGGAGCGCGGTGACCGCCGAGGACCTCCCGGCGGTTGGCTCGCTTCTCGTCTCGCTCGTTTGGATGGCGAACGCGCTCGTGAACCGCCCAGACGAGGGTGGGACCTGGAACGAAGTCCGCGACGCGTCCAGCGTACACGACATGTCCGAGGGTGTTCTCGTCCCCGTTTGGCCACTGCAAGCGCATTTCCTCCACAGTCTCCGGTTCGCAGCCAACCAGCCGCCCAGATTGTCGAGTCTGCGGACGGTGGGGATCGAGGTCCTCCGCTACCTCTGCTCCACCAAGCATCCAGCGATCACCGAGGCGGAGCTCCACGACCTGATCAGTCAACCGCAAGAGGAGGCGAAGAAGGACCTCCAACCGGACGTGCCGGACCAGACACCGGGTGAGGAGCGGATCGTTTATCCTGTGGCCCTGCCGAACAAGCAGCGGATCGTCAAGACTAGGACCAAGGAAAGGCAGCCGGCCCTGTTTGCTCAAGTGCTCCCGGAGCGTCCCCGAGTCAGGCGCTATGAATCCGAAGACGAAGACTACGAGGAACGCCCGCGACCGACGCCACTCAGCCAGCAGCTCACGGACATCATCTACAACCTCCCACTCCAGATATTCGTGAAAGCGCCGGAGATGAGCAAGAACAAGCAGCAGGGCGGCTCCGCGCGGCGACCGGGGGAGAAGGCGCCTGAGGACAAGAGGACTTCGTGGTGCGCTCTGCAGAGGAACTCTCCCTTGATCGAGCCCAAGATCTTCTCTAAGCTGGAGAGGATTGAAGACGCTTTCCCGTCCCGCGCCGACTTCGGGTTTGACCAGGGAAAGTGGGACGCGATGGTCGAGCTCATGTTCCCGACGATTGACACCGCCTCGGACTGCAACCAAGGTCTGCGCGCCCTGGCGGCTCGAATAGAGTTTGTGAGCATTCAGAGGAAGCTGCCGCCGGCGGAACGCGAGGAGTTCGTGAACCACGCCCGCAACCACGTCAACCAGCGTTGGGCCTGGATGCCCTACGGAGTGCCCAGGAAGAACCTCTGGTGCACGGGGGAAAAGAACGTGCCAAAGTCCGCCGCCACGTACGGGTTGGACGGCGGACCTTGGATCATCAAGAACCCATCGTTTGATCATCCGGACATGTGACCGCGCCTTTCTTCGCCTCGCGTTCTCTATACCTGTACACCCGTCAGAGTCCGCTAGTTAACTCTATATTTGTCGAGTCAATAAATCTCGCGTTTCCCTTGTAAACCCCTATACATTCTGCCCGCAAGCGTCAGACCGTGACCCCAGCGTGATCCCTGTCCGTCACCGAATATAGACCCAGGTGTGGGTACTCGAGCGAGCATACTGTAGCAACCAGAGAAGAACGTCGCTTAAGTACAGGCGACGGGCGCTTCGCACTGTTTTGACATGCTTGGTAGTGCTGTCCCGCTGCGTCGGTTGGTTGCCGGATGTGGGACAAGTCGTGGCTGGTGACGTCAGTAGCTGTGCTATACCGGATGCGCCCAAAGACGCGCCTAAAAAGATCCACTGGGGGCAAATTAGCTGACCGGGAGAGGTTGTTTCAGGTGTATACGCGAGGCTTGCACCCATGGGTTGCAATGTACCCCGGCATGTAGGCTGCTATATCATGAATCGAACAGGGTGCCAGACGGTGATCTAAAGCATATGGTGGATGAGGTTTGCGAACTCATCATGGTTACCCACCATGCTCAAGCTACCCAACAACCGGTTGATATCACGGATGAGCTTGAAGACGAGGGAGATGAGGATGAACCACCTGTGCCGCCACCTGCCCTGACGACCACTTCCGCTTCTACTCGGTCCGTTAGGGTTATCAAGCTACCTTCTCGGTACCTGAGCGTTCGACGGGTGGTGCTTTAGATAGTGATTGTCATTTCTTGTGATGTTTCTGATATCCTACAGCATTTTAATCAAAACACATTTTATGGACTGCTATCTAAGGAAGATCCTGTCCCGCTGCGTCGGCACGCCCTGGGACAAGGGACATTGGAAATTCTAAACGTCGCGTCACGCGCGAATGGGGCGCGGGACCAGCGTTCCTCTCTGGCCGCTACAGTAGACCTAAACTCTACAATACACAAGTCGTGCAGTTCGTAGAAACAGACGGACCAGTCTCACTCGGTGATGACCCGAGCAGCAGATGTGTTTGTGGGTAGTTCACTCGAGGTGGCTTGTCGGTCAAGCTTGCGCATATACTGCCGCTGCCGGCGCCAGCGGGGGGGACGCTGAGCGGAAGTGTGGTCAGGCGCATACCCCAGCCGTGAAAACGGTAAGGTCCGGCGGTTGGCCGGTTGGCCGGCTGGTTGGCTGTGTGGACAGACAGTGCGGGGTATCATGTCACCAGGTCAGCACCGTCAGGGGGTTGAGGGACGGGCGGGGTCGGCGGCTTCTTGCCGTGGGCATGCTGCAGCGATCCAAATGCTGTGCTGCTAGGTACCTGGCGCACAATAGATACTATCCCGACCCAGCGCGTCATAGTCCAAAGGCACGTATCAACTTTCAACCAAGCAACCAGCCAAGCAACACCGAGCGACCAAGCAACCAAGCAACTAAGCACCCGAACATCACCCGACCCCATCGCTGTGAGCGAGACGTGCCGATATCGAACTTCAACGTCGGAACATGGTTGCAACAACCGACCGAACTAACCGAACTAATTCATTGTCCGAACGTATCGTCGGTTGACTATATCCGAGATGGGAGCTAAACTCCGACGGTTGTGCCCACGCCACCAATATTTGCCCCATCACCGAAGCATCCATCGCTGCTCAACGTTCACACGGCACCAGCGATGGAACCACGCGGCATAATGGTTAGCCACCCACGGCACGTATTCTAAAGTGTGCGCTGCGATCCGAGTCGGATCTGGGAGCCCCATGCCGGAGGCTGATCGGAGGGTCTCCGGGGTCTCGATCTACCAATCACCATACAGATGCGTCGCGGTGGTTGTCTATCGTGAACACGGTCGTGAGCCGACGCTACCGAGCGACGTCATGATGGGCGCTGCAAGGCGCTTGCAGCGATCCGGTAGGCGTGTGAGCCGCCCACATGTGCCGGGTCGTCCGGCCCGGCCTGCCGGTTGAACGCGCTGCTTTCCGGGACCAGTGCCGAAGCCCCGTCCGGGCTCGGACCAGAGCTGTCAAGGGCTCCCATTAACCCGAATTAGTTCGATCCTGAGCTTAACCCCAGTACAATGGAATCTTGAAACTCCGACATCGGGAAGCGCCGGGCTACGCGGCTGGTACTGTTATCTGCATATGGGCCGCCGCGCCGTGTCGCGTCGCGTCGAGTCGCGTCGCATATGGAACGCCTGGCCTTGCCGTTTATGGTTGGATGAACAAGAGGCCGCTGGCGACGAACCGTGTGAAGGCGCGAGGAACGTTGGGGCCTGTTTGCTGCCGAACCCGTGGGCCCTGAGCGGCTCGATGTTTCTCTGCGCGTCGCGTCTGGCCTCACATATACTACGCGTCTACAGGCGATCTATTCATTTCCCTGTTTCGCGGTCTGCCCCCCCAACGACGACCTTAGGGTTTCTATCTCTCCTGCAGTGGTGAGTAGTTCACGCGTCGCGTCGCGAAACCTCCTGACCCGCACTCCAGACCTTGTCATGCCCGTCGGCGCCTTGGCCCGCTTCCTCCTGCCGCTCTTGGCGAACGTGCCGCCGGACGCGGAAAACCCGTTCCAGCATGCGCCGTTCATTTTTCCCACCTTCCGCGCCAACATGAACCTGTGCCCTATGGCGACGGACGAGCAGCTGCAGCTGTACGAAGACGAGTCACTGGACGTCGATCTCGAGAACTCGAGCAGTCTGCCCGTCACCGCCGGCGATGGCCTCTGCTTCCTCGGCGACTTTGACAAGTGGCTCACCACCGAGCAGCTCTCTCACTTCACGGAGACAGCCCTGCTCAAGGCCAACACCTTTTATAGAGAGTGGATCTGGGGGGAGATTCGCAGGTTTCGGGCCCTAGGGTACGGTGTGCCCGAGGCGCTCAAGCGGATCGACTTGGTCGGCCCCAAGACCGTCCTCCCGGAGGGACGAACCGACGATGGCTGGAACGCGTATAGGCAGATCATACTCGCGGCCGTCGACCGAAACGGTGGAATTCTGGACTTGGCCAAGCAGGCCATGGAGCGCCATCGTGCCACGCCCGCGGAGCGGTGGAGAGACGCTCGCGACGAGAACAGGGTAAGTCTCCGTCCACCTGTTTGAGCCCCCGTGCGCGCCCGTTGAGCCGGTGCACCCCAGCGAAAGGTCGACGGCCGCCTGCCGAACGAGTATGACGTCCCGATTCCGGCTGCCGGGGTTTACACGTGCTCTCTAACGCTCCTCGACGAGATCGCGGAGCTGACGTTCGGGCCCGAGGTGGTCTCCGCCCGGGGCACCGTGGACACCGTCTACAGGGATTGTGCTAGGATCCTCGCCCACAGGGCGTGGGAGAAACTGCTGCGGCGGCACAAGACAAAGGTGAGGAAATCGAGGTCGCAGTGCGCCGAAATGGACAAGCTCCTGGCGGGTGAGTGCTCTTGCGTCGACCGGGGTGCGCGCCAAGCTCTCTGACCTGTTCCCGTGTTTGCAACCCGGTCTACCAGACGCGAGGGAGAGCGGCGCGGTGGGGGACCTCATGGCTGCGCTCCGGCTGCTGCAGGCATGGCGCCCAACCGCGGAGGCGACGCTCGAGTCGGACGACGAGCCGTTCTTGTCGCGCGAGAGGGAGCTCGGCAAGCTATTCCGCGATCTCGGCCACGAAGGCGAGCTGGAAGAAGCGGGTGAGTCAGGTCTCCTGATCTCGCTCTGAGACCGCCGTAACCGGCGAAGCAGGAAAGGCCAAGGGCAAGAAACGAGGCGTCCAGGCTGGCGTGCGGAAACTGAAGTCTGGGTCCCTCGTGCCGAGCGAGGCGGAAATAGCCGCGGCGCTGGAGCACTGGAACGACTATTGCCAAAGCCTGCAGGACGATCGCGACTGCCCGGTGCCCCTCGGGTCGGTGCGCCCACGGTTCGACCTGCTGGAGCCGGACGGGGACCAGGACATCGGTATGGACGAGCTGGCGAGCTTGACGCCGGAGGAGCTCTGGACGAGCCTTGGCCTTCCAGGCGCCAGCCAATTCCCCTTCGCCGAACCGGGCGGTCCGACCAAGCAGCCGGCCCGGCCGAGGTGGCACCAGGTCGCCGGGGTGCTCGCCATCCTGAAGCGCGCGTTCACGGGGGAACTCGGGCAGTCCGCTTGCCCAACCATGCTCTGCGACGACGTGGGTCTTGGCAAGACCCTGCAGATCATCGGTACGATCAGCACGATCGCGCACATGCGCGAGCAGCAGGAGCGGCGAGCGGACAAGGTCTTCGTCCCACCTCCATTCGCCGTCGGTGAGTCGGCCACCGCCTTCCAGCTTTGGAAGAGACGCTGACTAAAGCAGAGGCCGAGACCCCGTATTTCGCCGGACTTGAGCGGATCCCGAACCGCCCCTCCCTCATCGTGGTGCCGAACACGCTCTCCAGCCAATGGATGGAACAGCTGCGGGCGTTCACCGAGCTCGGCAGCTTCCACATCCTACGGTTCTCGAACGACCAGGGATCTCTCGCCCGGTATTTCAGCGACCCAAAGGGGGAGTACATGAAAGCGGCGGGGCCTAACTACGAAAACGCGAGTAAGGTGATCATCCTGGCCGAGACATCGGTGAGTCTGGGTCAAGCCGTCGACTTATGTCCAAGGCTGACCGCTATCGGTCGACGCTTTGCAGGCGATCGCGACCGAGCTGGGGAGGTGCTTCGTGGTACCGCGGAAGCGGGCCACTAAGGAAGCCCAACGGCTTGCGGCGAGGGCGGACCCGAACGCCCTGCGGTGCAAAAGCGACATCAGTCTGAAAGGCACCATCTGGGACATGCTATTCAACGTCTGCGCATATGACGAGTCGCAGGGGCTCCGAAACGTCTCCTTGCCGACCCTGTCCTCGATCAAGCTCTCCGCGAAAGCCCTGGTACGCATAGGCGCCACGGCGACACCCATCTTCACCGGTCCCAAGGTAAGCGCGCAAACCGCTCTAGCCGGACGCCGTTGTCGGATGCTTCACGGTTCGAGCTGACGTCACCCGCCAGGACGTCGCCTCGCAAGGCAGAGCGTTGCAGTATCAAGCGGTCGTCGGGGACGCCGGCGAGAAGTTGCATGATTGGCTGCTCCAAGAGCAGCAAGCCAGGGCCAACGAGTGGGAGGGGAACGAAGCGAGGATGCTCGAGAACCTGGTGGCGAGCGAAGCCTGGGAGTTGGCGAACATGTATGGCCGGGAACAGGCTGAAGCGCGCATGCCCGCGCTCGTGGATCAGCTCTACCAGAAATACGAGAGCCCGGACCAGCAAAAGATCTTGAAGGCCGGCTACGTGATGCAGACGTCGATCGCAAGGCTCCGCGAACTGATGCTGCCGATCGTTCTCCGTCGCAGCGGAACCTCGAAAGACTACAGCGGCAAGAACATTCTCGACCTCCGGCCCTACGCTACGCTGACGGGGTGGTCGCCCGTGAAGGAGTGCGAGCAGGCGGAGCTGGACCGCATCAACGAGGTCCAGAGGGAGCAGCTGAGTTTGAGAAGGCGGTAAGCGCATCCTCCCTCGCCCTCTCTCCCGCGCCCCTAGCCTCGTCCGCCCTCCGATCGGGAGCTGCGCCTTGCTAACGAATTCTCCTATCACGCTCGATCACCCACAGCCGTCGGCGCCACGACGATGATGTGCTCAAGTGGTCGGTAAGTGGAGCACTGGCCACATCTCCCTGTGTGTTGACCAGGCTGACATCCTGCGCCGCGTCAGAACTTCCTGCTCACTCAAAAAGATGCTCACATGCATCACGAGATCCCGCGGCTGAAGGAGGCGGAGAAGGAGCCTGGCGTCCCACCCGGGTCCTTGACGGAGAAAATTGGAGACGATTGGAATGAACAGAACCTGGCGGAAAAGGCCTCGACTCGACTGCTGAAGACCGACGAGCTGATCGAGCACTTCTGGGAGGGGAATCCGAAGCCGCCGGTCTACCGGGAGGACGGGACACGGGACCTGGAAGCCGAGGCGCGCCAGGAAGATCCCCCTCCGCTAGATCGCCCACGCAAGTTTCTCGTCTACGTGCAGTACAAGCTGCACCGTGTGCTGCTCAAGAAGGTGCGGCACACTTCCTAGCCGAATCACGGGAAAAGCTGACGCTCAGGCCCGTCTGCACAGGTCCTTCGGATCCGTGGCCGGGGGTTCGTAGAGTACGACGGGACGATGTCTCGGTCGAAGCGTGAGGCGGCGATCGCCAAGTTTCAAAACGACGAGCATTGCCGCATCATGCTGATCAGCAACGTGGGATCAGCCGGCCTGAACCTCACGGCTGCGTCGATCGTGATATTTGTGGTGAGCGATCAACCCGCGTCACCCAGCCTGCAGAGCGCGCTGACCGAAGCAACAACGACACACAGAGCGGCGTCTGGTCGGGGCAGGAGAGGATGCAGATCATCGGTCGCGCGTGGCGATTCGGGCAGACGTGCCTGGTCATTGTTATCGACATCATCGCGCCACGAGGGCTAGACCTCGCGCTCGCAGGGTACGCGGGCGCCAAAACCGTCATGTCGGAAACCTTCCTCCGGTCGGAACGGGCACTCAACCAAGCTCACAAGGCCGTGATGGCGTTCGAGCGCCAGTGCGAGCTCGGCCCAGACGAGGAGGACGAGGATGACGAGGAAGAGGACGCGCCTTTGGCCGATTTGCCCCAGCCGAAGAAGTCCCGGGTGACCAAGCGCAAGCCCAAGAACGCCGCTGGCGAAGGCGCGAGCGGCGACGACGAGCCCGTCCCCCCGCCGGCCAAGAAACGCAGGTCGAAGGCTAAGGACGTCGGAGGGACCGATGCCAAGAAGGGGCGGAGCCGCAAAGCCGCGCCCCAGGCGGAACCCACGGGGGTCAAGTCGAGCGCCCCGTCCACGTCCAGCGGCACGTCGGAGTCGTCGCTCCCCACAGAGAGTCCGGAGGTGGGGCCGATCGTCGAGGAGCCGCAACGGGAAGGCGCACCACCGAAAAAGAAGGCAAGGAAAGCCGACCCGCCGTCGAGCGCCCCGGCCAAGCCGCCGACTTCGGCGCCAAGCGCCAAGCGCCGTGGCTCGGTTCTACAGCAGCGCGAATCCGGCCCTTCGAACAATCTCGCGATCCCACCCCCGTCTCCGCCCGTACAAGCCTTGTCGCCAACGCCACGCCCTGCTCCGTCTGATCCGCCGCCGCCCACGTTCTCATCCGCCCCTCAATCCGCACGCCCATCCCCCGCCGAGCTGCCGCAACGAGACCCCGCGGCCACCACATCCCGGAGGCGGCCGCAGCCAAAGCACCCAAAGCACCCAGCGTGCGAGCCCGGCCAACCGCAACCGCGGCGCAGCGCTTCCCCCGACCTGTTCGATCTGTCTCGCCCTCGTGCAACGCCCGGGTCGAGCCAAGGCGCTTCGCGCCCGCCCCCTTCTTCGCCCGCGCGTCTCAAGGCGCCTTCCCCCGTGGCCTCCGTTGGAGCGGGCGAGGCTCCGAGCCGAAGTAGCGGCGCCCTGCCTATAGCACACATATCCGAGGACCCCCGGCAGTACACTGAAGCCGAGCTAAGACTGGCGACCGAGTTGGGCTTCGCAAAGCCTGCCGCTCCGGCGTCTCTCACCTCACGTCGCGACGCCCCCCGTTCGAAGCCTAGCGGTAACTCCTCCGCAACCGCTGGCACTTCGTCCGGAGGAGCAAGCAGTGCTGGGCCTTCAGCGGTCGCCCCGCCAGCGCGCCGCCCCTCTGCTGCGGTGCCGGAGCGGCGTTCCCCAATCAAGGACTCCGATAGCAACGCCGTCCGGGGCGAGAAGCTGTACAACTTGGCGGCGCTGCACAGAGGTACTACCGCCCCAGTTCGCACTTCGGGGAAGAGGGCGCACGACACCATCGACGGTGGCAGCAGCGCCCCCAAGTCGTCGAGCGCCATCACGCCGAACGTTGCTTCCCGGCCGTCGGCCCCAGCAGTGACAGCGCCCGTTGGTTCAGCCTCGTCCGCCAGCACCGCTACAGCAGCTCCGGCCTACCCACCCAGTCAAGACACAGCTCAGCATAAGCGATCGGGGTTCGTCAAGCGCTCCAAAGCAGTAGCCTCTCAGGGCGGAAGCAGCCAACGTGACACTCGAGTGACAGCCTTGGATCGGCGGGACTCGCAGATTGACAAATCCAGCTCTGGGCCTCGCAGTCCCTCCCGTGCGCCGAAGATATCGATGTTCGCTACCCGCAAATGATGGACACGCCATACTGTCTGTATTTTCCTCGGTTCCAGCTCAGCCAAAACCGCTGTGACTCGTGACCGCTCACAAGCGCCCGAACGATCGTGACTGCATTCTATCATATTTTAGCAGTCACGAGCATTTTGGTGCTCATGAGCGCTTGTGAGTCCGACCACTGTTTGGTGATGAGTGCAAATGTGTATATATCTGTTGATTCAGTGTATTGTGTGTTCGGAATAATCCCATTCTATCCATGACAATGTGCAAAGGCAATTTTTATCCATCCTGCCATCTCCGTCTGCGTTTGTTGAGCTTCAAGACACAGCTGGCCAGTGGAGTGGTAGGTCTCCCTACAGGTTATAGGTTAGCACGAGTGGGGTGGATGTTATCTGGACAAAAAAAACCACATACAGGAGAAGCAAATACGGGAGGCTCAGAAGAGAGCCTCCACCCCACGAGGCGAATGTCGTAAAACAGGGGGTACACCTGCACAGGAAAATCATGGGGCGGAGCGGACGTGCGCTCGGAGTGTATGCCGCTTGAGGGATAGATCATTCACAGAGCCCACAGTGGCGCCGCACCGCCCCCAACTTGCGGCGACACGCCACAGCGGTAGGGCGGCAGCTGAGATACTGTCAAAAGAGGGATGAGGGGTACAACAACAGCATACGTTTGAACACTCAAGACAATGGGCGGCAAGACACAGAGACCCCACCAAACGGTCAAGTGCCTCAATCCGGTCACCTGACAACGATAATAAAGTGAAACGCTTGGATCAAATGACGGGCTGGGTATGCCAATGAGCACACACCTGCGTCACCCCTGCGCGACCCGTCCTGCATTAGCAGCTTTGCGCCGCCTGCGGCTGGCGCAGGTGGGCAGTGGGGCTGTATGCTGCGTCAGGAAAGCCCGTGGGTCCCAATGATTTCAAATTTACATCAACGAGCGCGCGCCCGCGCCGCCCTGCCGCGGGGCGGCGCGGGCGCGC
>WSTG01000688.1:0-14794 GCA_019616325.1 Ceratobasidium sp. 394
TTTGGACACACACCTTCCATATTAACGCGGGCTGCGCCACGCCCATCATCTCCCAGGAATTTCTTCACCTGATAGACTAGTAAGGCAACTGTGATCGCCAGGCCAAATAAAGGCAGCGGACCTTGTAGAATTGATACATTTCTTGTGCCGAGGCTTTCCTGGGCAATAGCAGCAAGAAATCACGAAACTCGGGGAAAGTAATCTGATGGGAGTGAGGCCTAGTCGAGAGGGAAGCCATAAAGTCGGCAAGGGCTGCCCGGTCGAGCTCTAATCCGGCTTTGGACAACGCGTCATTAAGCTCATTAGTATCGAGATGCCCGTTGCCATCGAGGTCGAGCTCGTCATGGAATATTGTCCAAAGCTCTTCAAGAATCGAGGCTCAGCTAACGACTGCGATATATAAATAACCATGCTTACCGGCCTCCTTGGCGTTCGCATATGTCCTGAAGCCATCCCAGTCTACTTCCAAAGGGTTTGGATCTCCTTCCCGTACAGATGAAGGATGTTGACACCTTCCCACCAATTCAGCATCATATACCTTCCTAAGCTCAGCAGCATGTTCGGGCGTCAACTCGTCAACATGGGTAAACGCAAGAGGCATGACCACCCGGGTACCATCGTTCTGTGCGTGCGCGGTAGGAAGTTGTCCCCATAATCTGCGAAGCCGCCGTTCTCTGTCTGAACCTTCGGCTGAACGATAATCCTCAAGTCGAGCGGGGATAGCATAAGGACTTGGATCATTTCTGAGTCGAGGGAGAAAAGGCCTGTCGGCGTGACCATTAAGCGTAGCCTCAAACAAGGCACTTCCGCTCGATGGCCGATTGTCTCTACTCATATAAGAGAAGGAGGTCTAGGGAAGTGATTGTCGAGTCTGAGTTACCACAAGCGCTCTATATGACGTAAGTTCACGTGACCGAGACAGTTATCACTCGACCATTATCATGTCTCTCATTCGCTACATCCCAGCCAAGCCCGACGACGACAGGGTGGTGGTTTGGTAAGAAATACGCCCCAATTTATATGTATATTCAATGCATCCCACTAGGTTCGATATAGACAATACCCTTTATCCGCCTAATGAGCAGATAGTTTCGCTGGTTCAGGACAAGATCCACAGTGAGTTTCAAGGCCCCAAGTGTACCACTACTAACGCTGTATGCAGAATATTTTATAGACCTAAATCTCGAGCCCGATGAGGCCCGCGCTTTGCACCGTAGATATTATACCGAATACGGTGCGTTCTTCCTTTTCACGCGTGATGGACACACGCTGAAATAGCCACTTTGCAGGCCTCTCCGTGAGAGGGCTAATCCAGCATCACGAAGTAGGCGCGTGTACATCTGCTATGAAGTTCCACATGTGCGCTCACCGCCGCTGCATCTAGATCCCCTAGACTTTGATGCGAAGGTCGACGCTTCGTTGCCGCTGGAAGAACTTCTGAGGCCGGATCCGGCAATACGCAAGTTACTCGAAAGCATAGACCTATCCAAGGCGCGCATATGGGCGCTCACCAACGCGTATAAAACTGTGAGTCATTCGGGTACCCTGATGGTATCACTCCTGATCGAAGGCTCTCGTGTTGCCAAGCATGCACAACGGGTACTCAAGATCTTACAGCTGGAAGATCTGTTTGAGGGCATGGTATTTTGCGATTATGGTACGCAGAACTTCGCCTGCAAACCAGAACGGAGGTTTTATGATCAGGTTTGGTCACAATGCCCAATGCTTTTGCCCACTCTAACCTAAACCCGTACAGGCTCTGGCTCTTGCCAATACAACCGCTGAGAAATCATATTTCGTGGATGACAACTTCGGAAATGTTCGTGGCGCTAAATGGGGACGTTGTGCGTTTTTGTATTCCGCCGCACTAGACGCCAAAAAGCTCGCGGGGACAAACGCGGGTGGTGGGGTGGGCAACGTTGGTGATCCGAAGCCTGGAGACAAGATTGACGTGATACAGAGATTAGAGGATCTCAGGAGCGTTTGGCCAGAAGTGTTCAACACTTAGACAGCTGAACTGTGTTGTAGACCAAACATTGATGAATTAATGAGCAAGGTGAACCGGGGAGCTCGGCCATAAAGGGCACATCAGGCGGTGTTTGGCGGTGTTCGGGTTGAAATTTCCGGCCCGAAGTGCCATGTGGTCATTCGTTGGATACTGTTACACATTCATGAGGGTAAGTAGGCCTTGGGGGCTTCTATCGTTTCCTCCAGCTCTACGTCCACCCCCTTCATCGTTTAACTATTCCGGATGATGTCGTTTGAAGACATAGCTCACTGCGCACTGGCAAGCCCGTTCATAGGGCTACCTCTTGTCATTTTATTCTTAGCCTACTATTGGCATTGGCCCGGGAGCCGTGAGCCAGGCTTACCTCCAGGTATTCACCCATTCCCTACATCCTACTCTAAGTTAAGCCGTCTGAAACGAGTCGAAACTTTCTAGGGCCCCGCCCGTGGCCCATAGTTGGGAATCTACCATACCTCAAGCCTACCAACATTGCCGAGCAGTAAGCACTAGTTAGGAAGCCGCCTGTCCGCTAAATTGTTTCCTTCGTCACTTAGGCTGCGCCAACTGCATCTCAAGTATGGTCCCATCGTGTCGCTCAAGATAGGTAGTGGTACTCTCATCAGCGTTGGTGGAGACGGAACGCACATCCGCCAGTTGTTTGACAAGCGGGGATCCATCTACTCTGGGAGGCCACTACAAGCAGCTACTGAGATTGCTGGCGGGGGCGACTACTTGCTGTGAGTATGGTCGACACTGCACCCTCGGGCAAAATTCAACCATATGTATCAGGTTTCAGCAGGACATAAACAAATGGCGCCTCGCTCGGAAACAGATCGTCCAACATTTTGCGCCAAATGTCATGAAGACCGAAAATTTCCCGATCCAAGAGGCGGAGAGTGTCCAGCTTCTATATGAGTTCTTGCACGAGCCCGAGGGCTTCATACACCATCCAATGCGATACGTAACCAGTGTGTTGACGTGCCTAGGTGCGTGATAAGTCGACTACGTTGTATTTCACCTAAGGGTTTGTTCTGTTGTGTCACCAGCGTATGGAGTTCGGTGCGAGAAGTATCAAGACCCAGCCGTCCGCGAAGTCGAAGACATCATGAGAACACTGAGTGATATTCTTGTCCCGGGGGGCAAAGCACCAGTAGAGGATTTCCCTTGGCTCAAGTAACTTTCTCTCCCTCTGGTCATCGTATTTCGCTGATACTCCCATGGTTTAAAGCTACCTACCGGAAGTTGTGTTCCCGTGGCGAACCAAATGCAAGGAATTGGGGCGTAAGATGGACAAACTATACATAGGCGAGTGGAACCTTTGCTTGCTCGTCATATCTCCCCTCACCCAGTCACAGATCTCATGGAAATCGGATGTCAGCGTGGGCTCGAAGGCTTGAATACGGGAAACCTAGCATACAAGATGCGGGTTGACGGAGAGCAAAGTGGACTCACGCGCCATGAGCAAGCCTTTGCCTGCGGTTTGGTCCTTGAAGGTGGTTCGGATATTGTGAGTAGCTATATAACTAAAACCGAATTTCTGCGCCAACAATTCTCCCTAGGTGGCTGGTGTGATATTGGCGTGCATCTTGGCGTGCGTAACAGTCATAACAAGCCGCATATAGCCTCGTTTTCTGAGACCGCATGCGTAGGCTCGTCCATGACCCCGAAAGTCAACGACGAGCTCGGGCTGAAATTGATGGGCTCTATGACGAGGACACTCTGCCAAGATGGAAAGACGAGCAGTCCTTGCCCTTTGTACGCGCAGGTAAGTGGGGTAAAACCACCTGATTATGTCGCATAGCTCACATAATATGTTGCCCCAGTTATCAAAGAGGTAATTCGGTGGAGGCCCCCACTGCCCATGGCTGTCCCCCACAGGCTGGAGCAAGGTGCGTCAAATTTTCTTTGCTATTCGTACGTTATCTGTAATGATTCTGTCCGATAGACGACCACTATGAAGGATACTTCCTACCCAAAGGCTCAACAGGTGAACTGGTATTTCTGTTGTGTGGACATGGGTCGGCTGATGTCCATTCCAGTCTTATGTAACCCCTATGCCATTCATTCCAATCCACAACGATTTAGTGACCCCGAGAAATTCAACCCAGAGCGATTCCTAGACCACACCTTGTCTATGGCCGATTCAGTTGCTCAGGGGGATCCATATAAACGTGACCATTTTGCGTTCGGAGTCGGTTAGTACAAGCTTAGCTATCTTAAATGCTTTTGTTGAAACTGATGAGCAATGCTCCATTATAGGCCGCCGCATTTGCCCTGGCATTCAGACTGCTGAACAGGACATATTCATCGCATTGTCGCGCTTGCTCTGGGCCTTTGAGTTTACTACTCCTCCCGGGGTGAAGGTTGGGGTGGACTCATTCGATGCATTTGTTGGAGAAACTGTGCGTACCCCTGCGGACTTTCCGCTGATTACCAGGCCCCGGTCAGAGAGGCGTGTGCAGACGATCGAGCGAGAAGTGGTTGTGGCCAGGGAGGCTTTCTCTCAGTACGGGTTGTACAAATAAGCGACTGGGAGCATGCCTACCACGACGAGTAATTTGTGAACTATATGCGTGTTGGTCACTCGATGAATGTAATTGACGCTGTCTGAATGGCCAGTCGACCCGGGCTGTAAAACGATTTTAGATGGTAGTCATTATGATATTGATGAGCAAGATAAACCTTGATGTCAGATGGGCGTTTGGTCATCAGGACACCTTCGGCAGGACAGGTTGGGAAGTCCTCAGGAAGAGTGTGCGGATAAATTTGAGTACATGTCCAAAAGGATGAGTAGACCTTAAGACCTTCCATCTCCACCCCCCCCCCCTTTTTTTTTGACCATTCTGGATGACATCGTTTGAAGACGTAGCTCACGCACTGGCAAGCCCGTTCATAGGGCTGCCTCTTGTCATTTCATTCTTAGCCTACTATTGGCATTGGCCTGGGAGCCGTGAGCCAGGCTTACCTCCAGGTATTCACTCATTTCCTACGTCCTACTCCGAGTTAAACCGTCTGAGACGGGCTGAAACCTCCTAGGACCCCGTCCATGGCCCATAGTTGGCAATCTGCCATACCTCAAGCCAACCAACATCGCCGAGCAGTAAGCACTAGCTAGGAAGCTACCACAGTGTCCAACTTATTTCCCTTTCCGATTAGGCTGCGCCAGCTGCATCTCAAGTACGGCCCTATCGTATCACTCAAGATAGGTAGTGGTACTCTCATCAGCGTTGGTGGAGACGGAACGCACATTCGCCAATTGTTTGACAAGCGGGGATCCATCTACTCTGGAAGGCCGCTACAAGCAGCTACTGAGATTGCCGGCAGGGGCGATTACTTATTGTAAGTGCAGCGAGCACGGTGCAACCGGGTGTATTTAATCACATGCATCAGGTTTCAACAAGACACGAACAAATGGCGCCTTGCTCGGAAACAGATCGTCCAACATTTTGCACCAAACGTCATGAAGACCGAAAATTTTCCGGTTCAAGAGGCAGAGAGTGTTCAACTTCTATATGAATTTTTGCACGATCCCAAGGGCTTTATGCACCACCCTATGCGATACGTCACGAGCGTATTGACGTCCTTAGGTGCGTGATAAACGGCTCACGTTGTATCTCGCCTAACGGCTTGTTCTAAATCCTGATGTCATCAGCGTATGGAGTTCGGTGTGAGAGGTACCAAGATCCAGCCGTTCGCGAAATCGAAGACATCATGAGAACGCTGAGTGATATTCTTGTCCCGGGGGGTAAAGCGCCGGTGGAAGATATCCCTTGGCTGAAGTAACTTTCTCTTCTTTCGGTCATCGCATTTCATTGATAATTTAATAATTTACAGCTACCTACCGGATGCTGTGTTTCCATGGCGAGCCAAATGCAGGGACTTGGGGCGTAAGATGGACAAATTATACATTGGTGAGTGAAACTTTCGCTTTCTTGTCATGTCTCCCCTCATCCAGTCGCAGATCTCATGGAAATCGGATGTCAGCGCGGGCTCGAAGGCTTAAATACGGACAATCTAGCATTCAAGATGCGGGTTGACGAGGAACAAAGTGGACTGACACGCCATGAGCAAGCCTTTGCCTGCGGCTTAGTCCTTGAAGGAGGTTCGGACATTGTGAGTGATTTTCCGGCTGAAACTTCGTCCTTATAACAACAACCCTCCGTAGGTGGCTGGCGTAATATTAGCGTGCATCTTAGCGTGCGTAATGATCATAATGAGACGCATATAGCCACGTTTTCTGAGACCATGTGTTAGGCTGGTCCACGACCCTCAGAGTCAACGGCAAGCTCGAGCTGAAATCGATGGGCTCTATGACGAAGACACTCTGCCAAGATGGAAAGACGAGCAGTCCTTGCCCTTTGTACGCGCAGGTAAGTAGGGCCATCTGATTATGTCGCATAGTTCACATAATATGTTGCCCCAGTTATCAAAGAGGTAATTCGGTGGAGGCCCCCACTGCCCATGGCTGTCCCCCACAGGCTGGAGCAAGGTGCGTCAACCGCTCTTTGGGATCCGCACCTTAATAAATCTGTCCGATAGATGATCACTACGAAGGCTATTTCTTACCCAAAGGCTCAACAGGTGAGCCGATATTTATATGGACATGGGCAATGGCTGATGTCCATTTCAGTCCTGTGTAACCCTTATGCCGTTCACTCCAATCCACAGCGATTTAGTGACCCAGAAAAATTCAACCCAGAACGGTTCCTAGACTATGCCTTGTCTATGGCCGATTCAGTTGCTCAGGGGGATCCGCATAAACGTGACCATTTTGGGTTTGGAGCAGGTTAGAATGGGTTTGGCTGCCGCCGTAAAGTCCTTACGCGGAAGCTGACGTACAATAATTCATTATAGGTCGCCGCGTTTGCCCCGGGATTCAGACCGCCGAACAGGACATATTCATCGCATTGTCGCGCCTGCTCTGGGCCTTTGAGTTTACTACCCCTCCTGGGGTGAAGGTTGGGGTGGACCCATTCGATGCGTTTGTTGGAGAACTTGTGCGCACCCCTGCGGACTTTCCGCTCATCATTACGCCCCGATCCGAGAGGCGTGTGCAGACGATCGAGCGGGAAATGGTTGTGGCTAGAGAGGCCTTCGCTCAGTATGCGCTGTACAAATAAGCGACCGCGAGCATGTATAATTTCGTGAAATTTGTGAACTATACGCGTGTTGGTTACCTGATGAATGTAACCAGCATGCTACGAAATTTTAGTCAATAGTTGTCCTTGATCTATCGCCGGTGGTTCAAATCTACATAAGCGTGTATAAAATAGCCATCGCGAATGAAGTGGCTAATGCACGATCAACTCTCCCGGCTGACCTCTAATCTGCCGATTTCCCTCCCCGTATTTGTCCTTCCCCGGCATCGGTTCAATCTCCATACCACGTTTCCCTTTGAGTTCTTCGGCGAGTGTCCCATTAAAATAGGCCATTGTCAACTTGTGCGCAGAGTCCAAGACGCCCATGCCCACACGCTTGGTCTCCCCAAACGGAACAAACAGAGCAAAGTCGGAATAAAAGTGGTGCTTGCATCGGACTGAAATGGCAAATATTGTGAATGCCTGGACGATTAGTGATGAAATGTTGAACACTGGCCTATTGTAACGAGTGTAGCACATTCGTGTTTCTGCTGCCTCCAGTCGATAACGAGCTGCTCGAGCATTTCAAAGTGTTCTTTCCACAGCGTAAAACCTTCGCTATTCATGATCAACAGAGGCGGTCGGTCTGGATATGCGACGGGGAGTGTGCCTGGAAGGGGAAGGGGGTCTAGCCATGGATCGAGTAAGACGACTTTTTCGATGGGGAGTTGTGGGTGTCCTTCGGGAGGGGGAGAAGATAGCAGTGATAGCTAAGTAAAACGTGAATATTTCTGTCGATAAAGGGACGGGTCAGGCCCTTACCGATGTAGCGCCTCCGAAGGAATGGGCAGTTAGGAAAACCTTTGAGCAGTCAACTTGCCCCTTCAAACTGTCCCAGTAGTTAAATGACCCCATCGAGACCGTCGTGTCTTGGTTTCCATCGACTATCGATTTGAACGACGCAAAGGCCTCGTATATTTCTCGAATCCGAAACACGAGCTGGTCTTTGCGGATAGGCAAGTTTGTGGTGGGTTCGTTGTCCCAGCTGGTAGCGATTATTAAGAATCAAACGCTTTTAGAAAACGGAAAAGTACTCTACCTTAGCTCCTTGGCTTGTATGTACAACTTGGGGGCGGGTTTGCCGGTTTCTTCGTCTATTGGAGTTACCATTGGACCGCTTCCGTCGCGATGCTCGATTGCTAGAACCACCATTCCTTGCGCGGCAAGCCTACCACAATAATCGCTTGTAGCAACCTAGGTTAGCTCTTGACAGGAGCAGGGAATTGGTGCAGGCTAACCTGTATGTGTAACGTCCACCGGCCAGCCCTAAATTCACGCAATATGAGAGACCCGTCAACTTTGCAGTCTAGAGTTCGACTTGCCATGTGAAAATATAACCAGTGGCCATTTGCCATTTGACCCTACCAACGTTTCCAAAGACGCAGAAGATTGATCGACCTCCGAAGTTCCAGGTGGCTCCAGGGGTGCGTCTCCGTATGCAGGGAGCTGTCGGGGCCACTCAGACGCTCGTGAATGATGCCATAGATGTCAAGGCACTTACCTTTATAAATCGTGCGAGGAGATAGACAAATGGCCCTTTGGGTGTATTAGTAAGGACGTATAGAAGAACGCATCGAACCGCGTCTCACAAAGGAGCCAATATGATCGACCTATCGATCTAGTTAGCAAAGTATTCTCGTCACCTGGCGTTGTGCGGTTACTTACCAGCAAACTTCGCCCATCCAGCAGTGGCCGTATCCAGCGGCCTAGATGATTGTTAGGAGAGGGAAAAGGTTCGCACTACGGTTGACGTACCGAGGAAGCCAGTGGACGCCATGCGAGCGCGCCTTTTCTTTTGCCGTCGGGTAGTAAACAGCATACGCTATCTCCTCCAATTTAAGCACGGGTTTGCCCCCTAGGCGTGCATTACTATATATCTGGGTTGGTCTAATAGGTTTTGTGAAGGTGGCGACTCCAACAGGAAATTTCCCCTTGTATCCTGGGAGAGGCATTTAGAGTATTGGGAAGTTTGACTAGAGCTTCAAGTCCAAGAAAGAAATCGGCAGGAACAAGGGGTCTTGTGATAGCACGAAAGCGAGAGGGAACGCGAGTGTGATGGTGGTAGACTTCTGGAGTGGCAAGATGTCCAGCGACTGATGACTGACGCACTTGCCACGTGCTTCTAGTTACGGAACCGCGGCGGCTGTCGGTTAACTACCTGGTTTAGGTTCTCGCAAAGTTGAATATCATGCTATTTGAACGCAGGAGTAAATGCGACAAGGGAATTTCCTGCAGAATTATGGTCGCGCATCTCACGTGACTATGCGCACTCACGCGTCTTGATTTTGGCATTTAGTTCCGCTTTTGGGGAAGCATTGATCCGTAGGCGCTAAATTGCATGGACGTGCGCGAATTTTTTCGTGCTCCGACCTGCAGCGACGCCTAGATAACAACCCTCTCTAGTGCCAACAGCTCTTTCCTTCTTTTTCTAGGATAAAGCGCGCCTAAAGGGTCAGTATTTGCCGTATGTTCATCGTTGCGTAGATCCCCCATGTATGCTGATTTACTTTGCTAGTTACCATACCCGAGACCTGGCGGCATCTAACCTTGTGGCCAGCAGCTTCGAATTTTACCACGAGGATGGGCACAAATCTTGATGAAGCGTCGAGCAAAGCATTTCCCACTGCCTATGCCAGGACCGTTCACCGCCGTGTCCTCGACGCGACGTCCACCCATTAGTATGTCACGACCTAGTCGAAAAGACCCAGGATCGACCGCAAAGCCGGGTCCACCGGCGAACATCAAAAGGAATCAAGATTGGTTTGTATTAGATAGATCACGTGGACGTGGCGCGGTTCAACAACAACCACCAACGCCGTCGAGGAGGAAGCATGAGCTCGCCGACAAAGCAGGTTCCTCTCGCTCCTGGAAGCGATGACGAGCCGCGTGTTGGACACCCGACAACCCGCGCGTTTTTCTGTGGAGTTGTCGTCGAAGGGGCTGGTGAGGGAGAGCTTGCGCAAGGTGAGTACGGTTCGGGTACCCGGAAGCGTGGCTTACATTTCGACAGATGTACAAGAGCTTGTTGCCTCTCTCGGCGAGCCCATGCCGGCACAAAACGTGCCTTGTCTCCCTCGTTCGACCAGTGCACCAGCGAGTACAACCTCGCTGGCAAGCCTCGCCAGCGCACCCGCATCAGCCCCAATGTCCCGCTCACTTTCCGCAGACGCCGCCGTCCTCTCGGAAGTCATAACAGAGCTGGTCACTACCGAGCGCAGCTATCTTAAGCGATTATGCATGCTGAAATCTGTGTGTGCATAGTTCGTGTCCATGCCGACTGCTGCTAAATTATTTGGTGTTTCTAGTCGTACGCAGACCCTTTACGCTCCTTTGCAAAGACTCGAGACACTTCTATCATTGATGCCTACGCGGCCAAGACACTATTCGGCAATATCGACCAATTAATTCCTGTGTCCGAAGCATTTTTGGCTGATTTGGAGGCTATGCTCGCGGGACATGGCTTGGGGGTTGGCGAGGTCGCTGTGAAACATGTGAGTTGTTCCAACATTGTTCTATGACGTCGGTTGCTAATAAACCTCAGTTCCGGGACCTTCGCGCATTTGATTGCTACAAACAGTACTATACCAAACGAGAAGAGGCACAGCAAATATTCGAACGAGAGGTGTCAAAGAAATCGAGTGCGGGATTTGCGAGCTATATCGACGTGCGTTGGTATTCATCATCGTCGCTCTTTTCTCACCCTTGTCCATAGCGTATTAAATACTCTACGTCGGACCCGAAAAACCGTGTTGGGCTACGTGAGCTGCTCATGGAGCCCGTTCAACGCATTCCGCGTTATACTCTCCTTTTTAGAAGTAGGTGTACTTGGCGTCATCTGTTGCATTCATGCTCATCGTACCCCAGCCATGATCAAGCACATGCCTGCTTCGAATCCGCAGCGCGCTCTGTTGATGGAAGCCGACACTCTTGCCTCCCGGATTGCGCTCGCAGAGACAGACGACCCTACCCGCCGCGCCGCAGTCATGCACTGTCTGGAAAGGAGCGTGGAGAGCTTTCCGCCTGGCCTTATCTCAAGCACACGAGTCCTAGTCGACTGTATCGACGTAGTAGACGTAATGGGAGACTCATCTGGCCGGGGGAGCGGAAGTGGTCGGGGAGGTCACAGCACAAACGGCCGGGGTGCGAAGCAGGCAGCGGGTAGTGGGCCTGATGTCCTACACGCAACGTTATTCCTATTCGACGACAAGCTTATGATTTGCAAACGCACTTCGTCAACGTCTGTACCCGGCCGCACGCTTGCAGGATTGGATGAGACCGAAAAGGTCGCCAAAGTCGGACTGGGGCTGGGACTCGGGTTCCGAAAGGCGCTTGGGGGCGGGTCCGTCGCAGGCAAGGCTGGAATTGCCGGAAGTGGCTTGGGGTTGAGCTGTAGGGGTGTGGTAGATGTGGGAGACTTGGTCGCGACGGATGTGGGTGGAACTGGTGAGTCGTTTGCCCTGGGGAGCTTATGAAAACTAACGTAGCTCGTAGAGATGCATATGTACCTCGAAGATCCTCCGCGCGACCAACCTGACCGCTGGAGCGGTCGCCCATTCCGAGCGTTGACCGCCCTCGCGCTTGTTCCTCCCGCCAGCTCTTCTCACGGTGACCCCTTTGCCAAACCCCATCTCGATTCCACGCCAGACCTCGCTAAAGCACGTTTCTTGGAGAACCTTTGGGCCGTACAGGCGCGGCTGCGCACTCGATTGGAGCGGAGCATCGCATTGTATGGAGGGGAGATTGAGGTAGGGCCAGCAACGTTGGCGAGGACATGGTGGAATTTGTATTCAAGGACTGCCTTTTTGAGCGAAACGAAGAAGGTACGATTCATTCCAAGTTCTAATGATTGTGGTTTGAACCGCGTGTTTAGCCCAAGGTGGTCGTGCACATTGATGCGGAAGGTACCGCGGATCCTATTCCGTTCGGCATGGGAGGACTGGGAGCGAGTGGTGCGCCATACGTTGTGATACGCGTGCAACCAATTGCGGGAGAGCTGTGTCGATTTGCGGTCTCATCCTGCAACGAGGATGACGAGCGCGAAGAGGACATTGTACACACACCGAGTGTGCCTGGTAGAATAGTCCAAACGAGTAAGTTCAAGCACTTGCTATTAAACTTGTATTAACCTGGGTCTAGTCCACCAATATGGTCTCTTTAAATTCCGGACCGGCTATGCTTCGGCACCCGGAACACCCACTCGCCCACGTACGGCGCTCTTTTCACTCGACACACTCTCATTTGGGTCCATGACCATGGCCAACCGGCGCTCACGCAGTCGGAGCGTCGCCTCGCGCAACTCTACGCTGTTCTCAAGTGTCAGTGGCTCGACAGCAACAAGTGCGACGAGCGAAGACGCCACGAGCGTTGGACGAAAGCTTATGAAGCGCAGTTGGAGTCCTGGGCCAGGGTTGGGCATGACCGTCGCGGAAAATGCCGCGGCAGTTGGGAGTGTTGCAGGTCGGGGTGCGTGTGGACGGAGCTCGCCACTCAAAGGTCGGACGTTGCCTGATGAGGATTATGATGCGGCTTCTTGGGACGACCTCGGAGAGGCGGGCGAAATGGATGTCGATGCAGACGAGGGGATTGATGTGGATGTTGGCGTGGATCCCGACACGTCCGAGTATGACCTGACGATGCGTTTGGAGCTCGCGAGGAAAAACAGCAAGACCCAGCAAGGGCGACCGCCTACGAAGGAGGACCTACCTAGTGGTGAGTATCAAACGCGGGTAGTGATCGACCTAAGCACTGACCGTATCTTGGGTCTAGCGCCACCCCTTCCTACTGTTTACAGCCGGCCATCCTCGCCTACTAAGCCACGAGACATCGAGAGTGATATTGCAACAATCTCCACCGCGCGTCAACCAGAAACCGAGTCGGTCTCTACTTGTCGTCAACGCAGCATCGAACGCCGTCCTATGGGGCCTCGTTCTCCAGCACCTAGGAGCCCCGATATGCGTGCTTCCGAGCTTGAACGAGCAAAGACGCCAGTTGAAATGGAACGTGCAACGAGTCCGACTGGGATGACCAGGACGAGGGGTACGATCGAGCGAGCAAAGAGCCCAGTGGAAATGGAACGAGCGCGGATTGAGCGGGCGATTAACGCTGGACCGCGACCTATCAGCCCAGGACCTGGCGATGCGCTCAGTCCCCCTCCAGCAGTTGGCGTGCGCAGCCTGATTCCCGCCCCTGTCGCTCGGAAGCCAGTACCTGCGATGCCTCGAATGGCAAGCCCTCCCCCTACCGTGCGCGCGTTCAGTCCTCCGCCAGTGGTCACACGGGCGCTGAGCCCTATGCCTGCGAGTCGTGGTCCGTCTCGTGCTGTCAGTCCTGCTCCTGTGGTACGCACGTCGAGCCTTAATACTGGGGGACCGTCGCGAGCGATGAGCCCTGTCACGAATCGCGCTCCGACGCCTCTCGCTTGGGGCAGGGACACGGCGAGCGAGGATAGCGAACCCGAGCGATCACGAACGCCACCCAAGCCTGTTGCTCCCAGCCATGTCCCCACCACCACGCTACGAACTGAGCCTGCTGGGGGTACACCTATGCCCGTCAATGCTCGTCGGCGTATGCCGTTCGGGTCGACAGTCAATACGCCTCCCCCTGCAACAGTTGCGTCGCCCAAGTCTCCGGGGAGTGTTGCGCCGTTGTCCATTCAGAAAAAGGCATCGCTGCGTGAAGGACCTACCGCGACGCGTAAAGCTCAAGGTTCTCCAAAGAGCAAGATACCTGCGCGAGCGGGAAGCCTCGCTAGAGCGGGCAACAAAACCGAGTCGAGTGGGAGCACCAAGGTGAATGTCAACGGAGCGACAACAAGCAGCACTTCCGAGGTATCCAAGAAACTGTTTATCACAGCAGGAGCGACCAAGGAGGATGTAAGTGTTTGATATTTTGTCATCAGCTCGCGCTCACGCCCTTGTAGATGATGTCTTCTCGGCGAGCGGTGAAGCGAATCAAGCTTGAGCTCGATACTATCTCTTCGAGTATGGCTCGCCCGTCTAGTCGCCTCGAACGTGCAGGGAGCATGATACGCTCGCCAGTGAGCAGGAACATTGCCGTGAGTAAACCGCCGCCTATATGCGCGATTTGGACTAAATCTTTTGTAGGGAAAGGTCGATCCCAGACTCGAGGGCTTACCGAGCATCGTAAACCGCCGGGCAATGTTTGAAGCGATCGCTTCGGAAAGCAGCGGGAGGATGACCCCAAGCCTGTCCTCTGACCCAATGCTCCCGGACGGATGGAGCAAGACGATTGAGGAGGTGGTCGCTGAAGCGGAGCGTCACTTGATGCATGCCGAGGCAAAGCAGGACCAGTTGATTGAGCAAATAAAAGAACTCCAGAACGCGCCTGCCACGGTGAGTTCCCAACAAGTCCCGGCAGTACCATTGCTAAGAGTAGCCCAGGTCGCGTCAAGTAGCACAGAGCTCGAGAGGCTCAAGGGTGAACTTCAACGCGCAAAGGGGCAATGCGAACTAGTCAAGAAGCTGCTGACAGACGCAACGGCCGAGAACGAGATCATGTACGAAACGTTTACCGAAGAGCTCGACGCAATGTTTGCAGACGTCAATTTGCGTGAAGACCAAGCGCTGGTCGCGATGGCCGAAGACTTGCGCAAAGCCAAGATTGCACGAAACGACGCTGTCAAGGAGAA